>RJWT010043513.1:0-11943 GCA_004365215.1 Cuniculus paca
TATCTCAGACAGAGGGGGCATTTATTTTTTGTGTTCATAGCCAGAGGGTATGGTCACCTATCAGACTGGATTTTCTTATGAATATCAAGTGCTTTTCTTTTATCAGGTTTCTAAATATCAGTGGTTGATGGTTTTTTTGCCCTCCTTTTTGATGTCTTTATGAAGGGCTCAGCTGGGTTGTTTCTAGATGAAGCAACCTTTGGAAAGGCCATGGCAACTCATTTGTCAGGACTTGTGGTTCAATTTTTCCTCAGTCAAAATGTGGAGCTTAGAAGGAATTGCTGACATTCATCTCAGGTGGGTATAAGGTGGTGTCATCTGACCAAGATAGGCATAGCTGTGACGCAGAAGGTTCGAGGAGAGGGTCTTTATGCTGAATTCAGGCAATAGATAGCTGGAATCAGTTCAGTTGGCTGCAAGTAGACAAGTTGGAAGTGAAGAGTGAAGCTATAGGTCTTGGCAGCAACCGCAGTGGCCAACGAGGGTGCCAAGGCAGAATTCTCAGAAAGACTGGGCCTCTTTTTTCATTTTTTCTCTTTGAGATTCAGGGAGCAGTTTGGTTTCATTTTTAACTCCATAAAAGTCCTTCTTTCTGCAGTTTGGGACTGTGGGTTTTGACTAATATGGTCCCATGTCTAACTTCCTATGTGTGTGTTGTGTATCCTTGAACAATGGCACAACAGACAAAAGGTGAGTGTCCCTCAGAGAGAGAGCCCATTCAGATGCCCAGCTGGCTGTGCTTTTTGCAGGTACTTAGGTAAGGAAAGTGTAAGGCCTCCATTACACCATATGTCAATTGCCACAGAACCACAGGTGAAGGTTTAATCAGTCACTGTGACTGGTGCTTCCAAGTCTTGGTGCACAGACAGAGCAGCCTATTACTGATGCAGACATTCTACTCACTCACACATTCATTCAGCAGGCATTCAGAGGTTAAAACATTTCAACTCCCTTCCCTTGATAGTGGTCCTTACTAACAAGAATTGATGTCTCCCCTTCTATCTGAGCCAAGTAGGACTGACAGACAGACTGGGAGGCCCTGGGGGTCTTATTAGAATCAGACAGGTGGGCAGACAGACAGAATATATCCTCCTCCTTTTGGGGCCCAATATGAGCCACTCAAGTGGGGAGCCAGGAATCCTCCTGCAGACCTCTAAGGAGACTCAAGAAATCTCAAAGGACACCTTCCCATTGGGACCAGGAGAGATCCTTGCTGTGTTCTCAAGGGTCATGATCAGTGACCAAACAGGTCCACACAATCACACTTCCCAGCCAACTCACCGTATACAACAGTGAACAGAAACATCAAAAGGATACCCAGGATTTGGAAGCAGAGCCATTTATTGTCAGGTAATCACTGACCAGAAGTCAACTGTTCTTCAAAATATCAGGCAATTTAAGACAATATTCATAACCAAAATAAATCAAACTCACATGTGTAAATACCATATTGTCTCTCTAGTGTAAGGAACTGAAAGAGCAAATATGATCCAAAATCTTCAATAAATATTGTGAAAGGATAAGAATCTGTTCAAAGAGGAAAAGTAACTGGGATAAGGGAAAGGAGGAAAGAAGGAAAGGAAAAGGAAAAAGACATAAATTTGTTTATATATACATAAGGTAGCTAAAATGTCTATACTACTAATTGTTGTATAGTTAACCCCCTCTGCCACTGTTTCTGGAACTGTGGTCTTTTTTATCTCTCTCTTGAATGTTCTTCAGTATTCTTCATAGGGTTGGTTTGGTGGTCATGAATTCCTTGAGTTGTTCTTTGTCATGGAAGTATCTTGTTTCTCCACTGATTTTGAAAGATAATTTTTTCAGGGTACATAAACCTGGGTTGAAAGTTGTTTTCTTTCACGATTTGAATACTTGACTCCAAGCTCTTCTTGACTTGATGGTTTGTGTTGGGAAGTCTGTTGTGATTCTGATGACTTTTCCTTTATAGGTTATCTGTTTCTTCTCTCTAACAGCTTTTAATATTCTGTTCTTTCAGTTTCTTACACTAGGGAGGCACTGAAAGAACAGAATATTAAATGTTTATTGCAACATTTACAGTCTAATCTGGCTAATGAAAGCAAAGTATCATCCCTCATAGCCTCAGTCTTTACATCGGAAGAATGGAGATAATATCTGATTCCTAGGGCAGTCCATACCTTTAATTAACAAATACTAGGCCCCCCCCAAAAAATATTCTGTTCTTGTGTTGAATTTCTGAAATCTTGATTATTATATGTCTGGGTGTAAATTTATTTTGGTTATGGCTAGTTGAAGTTCTATATGCCTCACTTATTTGACTATCACATCCTTTTCCCATGTTTGGGGAGTTTTCTTCTATTACTTCTGTAAATAGAATTTTAGTGTCATTTGTGTTGACTCCTGCTTTTTCACTGATGCCTATTATTCTTAAGTTATTTTGCATTGCATTGTCTTGCAGTCATTGAATTGCTATTTTTTGGTTCCTTGATATTTTTAAGAGATTGCAAGCTGCAAATCTGCCTTCAATGTCTGAAAGTCTATCTTCAGTTTCTTTCAAGTGGTTTTGCCAACTTTCAATGGAGTTTTTAATTTCTGGATATTTCTGAATCTGTTTCATGCATTCTAAATCTCTCTTATATTGTTCACTCAATATTTCCCTCATTTTTTCTTATGCTCTTCTATTTTTTATCTATGTCCTCTTTTTTTATGAGCAGAATATATTTATTGAGAGAAAGACAGCTTTTGTCTGAGAGAGAGACATAGAATAATAGAATGAATAGGATTATTATGAGTACAGTTAACAAAGACTTTTACCAAGAGAAACTGGAATTAATTCCTATAAGGAGGATAAGGATAAGGTTTGGGAAATTTTAGAATCTGACATGCCATTGATTTGTTATCTAATACCTTGAAGGAATCCTGAGTGGGTTGCCAAAGACTCTGTCTTTTTTTTTTTTTTTCAGCACCAGGGATTGAACTCATAACCTCACACTTGTGAGGTAGGCGCTTAGGCCACTAAGCTAAATCCCCAGCCTTTGACTCTGTCTTTTTTAGGGATTTTTATAGAGTAAAACCACAAGTTGAGATGGGTCCAAGATAGGGGAAACCTGGGAACTTGCAAGGCAAAGGGGCATCGGGTGGGACAGAACTATGGTCAACCAATAACATTAATTGTTCAGGTAAAATTGACCAAATCAGGAACAAATGGGGAAGTGAGTCATGTAGCAAGCAGCATTCTTACAGAGCAGTGACTCTTCCTGTATGGGGTTGGGATGGTGGCTCCTGGCTTCCTCAAGGTGATCCATACCTATTTAGAATATCAATCCCTGATGTCTATACTTAGGGTGTGGTTGTGTTTGTTTTGATTTTTTTCTTGAGATCTGGCCTACAGCAGGGAGGTGTCTGTCTCCTCCAAGGTCACAAGACATCTGGTCCTCTGTGTTGGCTTCCTCAAGGGCCTGGCCCTGTCTGACTGCCTATAATATTTCTATCTAACTCAGCTGCCTGAAACATTCTCCCCTCTGAAGAAGTAACTGCCATGAGGGAGTATGGGCAATGACCGATCTGGCTTCTTCAGGCTGAAGGGGGTTGTAGTTGTTGAACAGCAGTCATAGGATAGGCATATCACTTTAAGTCTGAAAGAGAAAAAGCCAGAGAAACGATTAAGTATGCATGGGCCAAATAATAGAATGAATAGGATTATTATGAGTACAGTTAACAAAGACTTTTACCAAGAGAAACTGGAATTAATTCCTATAAGGAGGATAAGGATAAGATTTGGGAAATTTTAGAATCTGACATGTCATTGATTTATCATCTAATACCTTGAACGGTTATTGAGATATGAACCGAAGGATCAGGAATGTACCCACATTTAGTTCTTACAATTGCTTAAGTACTTCCTGTGCTGTTAGAATGTCTAATGTCATCTGATTTTGCAAGATGGCCTGTCTCATTAATTTTACTTTTTTATTTAGCAGAGAGAAACCAGCTGTGGTGTCATTTAAGGCCCACTGAGTATAGCTAGTTAAAGCCTCAACATGTGTCTTCTAAACTTTTCTCTGCACAAGATCTGGTGGACCCAGTAGAAGGAATCTAAAAAGAATCTAGCATATTAGTAATAGGTTTAATCTGTATGATGCCTTGGGGTTTGGCACCTTCTTAGGCAACAACAAACTTTAATCAAAGCATGTATAATCAAAGTATGTATACAAAGTCATGTATAATCAAAACATGAGCATTAGAGATGACAGGTAAGCTTAGAAACTTAAGTCCTCTTATTAATGTAGTCTGACATTTTGTGATAAATCTCTCTAGCCTTAGTTATAATTATCTCTAAGTTTTTGGTAATTTAGGAGAACCATGTTAATATATTATTTTGACAAATAAACTCTCTTAAATTTTTATATATGAACAACCATATGTACTGTATTTGTAAAAACCAGTCTAAGCATCACTTTGATTTAGTTGGCAACTTGGATAAATATATTACAGTATTTAAACAAGATAAAATCTCTCCAGGATTGGAGTCATGCCTTTAAGCATAATTATGAGTGATACAGGGGAACAAAACTCCCAACCTACTAGATGTTCCATGAGAGTTTGTGTTCTCTAAAATCCTAGAATGAATTTTAGGAACAATGGAGGTTATGAGCAGAATATACTTATTGAGAGAAAGAAAGCTTCTGTCTGCGAGAGAGACAGAAGGGGTCCTTGTGGATAGCCAAAGACTCTAACATTTCTAGGGACTTTTATAGAGTAAAACCACAAGTTGAGACTGGTCCAAGATGAGGAAAACCTAGGAACTTGCAAGGCAGAGGGGCATCAGGTGAGACAGAAATTTGGTCAACCAATGAGATTAATTATTCAGGTACAATTCAAGACAAAATCAAGGACAAACGGGGAAGCAAGTCATGTAGCAAGCGAACATTCTTATGGAGCAGTGATTCTTCCTGTAGGGGATGGGATGGTAGCTCCTGGCTTCCTCAAAGTGATCCAAACCTATTTTGAATATCAATCCCTGATGTCTATACTAAGGGTGTGATTATGTTTGTTTGCCTTTTGTCTTGAGACCTGGACCACAGTAGGGAGATGTCTGTCTTCTCAAAGGTCACAATATGTCTGGTCTTTTGCACTGACTCCTTTGAGAGCCTAACCTTGTCTGACTGCCTATAATATTTCTATCTAACTCAGCTGCCTATAACAAGAGGAATGAGTAAAGCGAAAGTTATCCCAATTACAGTTTAAGCAGCATATATTTATTTTGGTGACTGTTTGAGGTACAATGCCTAGAAGGAAGACCAGAGTTGAGGAGGACAAAGAAGCATTTACCAATGTCCAGCAATTGGCTGGTTTTTACCTCTTGTCATGATTACTCAGGGCTCCTCCTTGGAGATGACATGCAGAGATGACAATCTGGCCAGAGGGAGGGGATGAGAGCCCTGAGGCCCTTCAGTCGTGCTGGACCAGCTGATAGGATGGGTCTAAACTCTGGGGCCTTGACCTCAAAGGGCAGTCTGACCTCCAGTGGTCACCTTTGCAGTTAGGGCATGGCTTGGGGGGCCTAAGGCAGTCCCTCTTCAAGTGGCCTGGCTTGTGGCAGTGATAGCAGGTAGGTGTAGTGTGCCTGGAGCTCTTCTTGGAGCCCAAGAATAAGACTTAAGGTCTATGTTTTTTAAGGCCACAAAAAATGCAGCCATTTTTTGATCTCTTTGTCTTCTCTTATCTATGTCTTCTTTAGAGGTGCTTAGCAATTTTTTTGTTATGTTTTTCATTGGTTCTGTTATCTGAGATAGTATTTCTGTTCTAATTTCTTTTATAGTCTCACAAAGTTGTTTCTTTACTTCAGTTGCCATCACTTCAGAAACATTAGATGTGCAACTCCTGATCTCTTCCATGTTTAAATCTCTTGGACTTGCTCTGCTTGGGTTGGAGGCCAGAGACTACCTTTTGCTTCTTCGTCTTGACATATTCCTGGGTTCTTCCAGACAAGTGGGTCATGGGGTCCCAGCCACTTCCCTCGTTGGCTACAATTTCTCTGAAGCATGACTGTTTGGTTCTCCTAGCCAGTGCTGGCTACAGGTATCCAATGGTGGCCATTGAGTGCACTGGTGGGGCTGGCTGCTGCTTTTCCCAGCCTGTGCTAGCTATCAGCAGTAGCGAACTTCCATGATCATGGGTGGAGTGTGTGCGGGGGTGGGTCTGGCCACTGCCTCCCTGACCTGGGCTGGTTACCAGTGGGGAGTATCCATGAAGGCGGCTGGAGTTTAGTTATTTATCTTTTGGATCTTATTTACTCTTTCAATTTTTTACTAGGGAGATAATGTAATATTTATGCATGTGAGTCTGATTTATTTCACTTAGTTCTACAAATGTCAATTCATAAATATTTCCTTATTTTCCCTACAATAAAACTTGGTTTTATGGGACTTTGTGAATTTGCAAGTTCAGATTTAACCTCATTTGATTTTAAAATCTAAAGTTTCCAAAATCAAAATTGTTTAGAGCATATGACAGTTTTCATCTTAAGAATTAACTAGAGCTTTATTGAGTTAGGCTAGTATAAAACCACATAAAATTAAAATGAACCTTCACCTCTAAGGGTTGATATCAGATTGCTTGTTGATATCTCAGCTACAAGTCAATTGTAGATGCAAAAACAGATGGACTATACTCCAGCGTGTGCTGCACTGGCTGATGCTATTATATGCTGAACTTGAAGAAATTAAGCAAACTGCTGTCTTCATCTTTATCTTTCTGTATCCAGTAAGTGATTAGCATATAGGAGATATGCAGGATATATAAATATATACATATACTATTATTAATAATATATTATATATATATTCTTTTTTGCTTTTTTTGAGACAGGGTCTCATTATGCAGTTCAGGCTGGTCCTGGGCTCACTTTTTAGCCCAGGCTGGTCTCGAATTTGCAACAATCCTCCTGTCTCAACTTCGCAAGTGCTAGTGTTACAGACGTACACCACCATGCCTGTCAGGAAGTATATTTTGAAGGAATGAGTCAATATATGAATGGATGGACAGGGCTTTTCTGTTTTCTACCTATCGTTTCTTATTAGAACTTAATAACAGAAATTGTAGAGATTTCTGGATAAAGGCTGTATGTGACAAGTTTTAATTTTACAAAGACAGTAACTGAATGTTTTATAGAATACACCTTTGAGTGTGATCAAGTTGAGATCAGTATTTAATCCATTCAGGTTGATGAAGAATTAATGTGAACCGACAGAGCTCTCTTGCCTCCTTTTACTACCTACATTTTCAGCATTTCTACTCATTTAATACTCTGTATTTAATAACCTGAAAAGTAGTTTTCTCCTGAGTACAGATCCATTTATCTAAGGTAAAAATAAGTAGAAGGAAATAGAGATGACAATGAAAGGAAAGCAGGATGTGACAACATGATAACAGCAGTCAGTAAGAAATGATCTTAAAATAGAGGTAGACTTTATCCTGACAGTGTCATCTCAAGCTGGGAAGTGGCCATGGGGACAAGTTGCTGTCAGCTGTATAGTTCATCTTGGGTTCTTAAGTTACCATAGATTTTGGTAGGGGAACTCTTCTTTTGACCTAAACAATGTGATCTTACCATGATAAACATGGGTTTTATAGGATATAAATTCTAGAAATATGTTTCATAATTCTTTCTTTAATGAGATGTTTATTTCTTTATTGACACACAGACTTGGAAACATCAAATGAGAACAATTTTGAAATTCTACAAATAAGATAGATAAAAGCGTAATATCATTTTCTGAAACACAATAATACAGAAAATAGATCATTACAGGAAAATCCTAGGCTTTTAAATAATTGATACTTTAAACCAAAAATTATATAATACCTCTGCTGTTTGTAGCTATTGGTCCATACAAATAATGGATCTGTCTTCAAACCTTCAGATCACAGACAATGAAAGAAAATTTTTTTGAGTGTCTGATTTTTTTCCCTGCCTAAGAGATGAGAGCCACAGTAGCTCTATTGTCTGACTAGGTTCCTTTTCAGTATGATGAGACAGCATTGAGAAGAAGAGACTCTAGCAGGTATATACTTCAGTTTTCTATCTGAGCACTACTTCCAAATCTTTTCAGGCAAGTTCAAATGCATAGTTTAGGTGATCGAGTTCATCTTTCTTTTATTTTGCTCCTGAGGAGTGTTGAGGCCAAACACAATGGCTAAACACTTATGCCTGTGCTTCGGTTGTAGATTAAGGTTCTGCAGAGTTTGTAACACAAACTGTGGATGTCAGGCAGAACCATTGCCTATGATTTGGTGCAGACATTAGGTGGTTAAATTCCACACAATTGTGGGAGTGATGAAAATGAGTAGTAATAGGAAGGTCTGTAGAGACTAGAGTGCAGAGGTTAGGGGCTGACCATGTGGCTTAGACTGATACATAGAACTTTGTTAATCTAGTTTTCTTAATTGCTGCTACAGAACATGAGTCTTATTTGAACCGAACTGTTACATGAATAAATATGGAGATCTGTAGTGAGTCTGTAGGGTTGTGTACATAAAACAGGCACCACACAAAAGGCAATATAATGGGATGGCAGCCTGCCATGAATTCACTGACCAGTTTAAATATTTTTTTAAAAATTTTTAATTAAATTTAATTTTTACCTGAAATATAATAAAATTGTACATATTATCAGGGTACTATGCAATATATATAGATATGTATATATCTATATATATATACACATATATATTCATTATATAATCAGTTCAAAGTTATCTCTCTCCTCATTTATTCTTTATAATGAAAATATTAAAAATTCTTTCTTCTAGCCTTTTGATTACACAGCACGCAGTCATTATCTATAGTTACCCTACTAAGCAGTATAGTATGCTACAATTTCTAGCTTCTCTTTAGCTTAGTATCCATTGTTCAATCTTTTCCCATCTCCCCTCCTTCTCTCCCAACTTTCCTAGGCTCTGGTAACCACCACTCTATTGTCATTTTGTATGAGATCAGTACTTTTGTGTTATACATATGAGAGAGAATGCAGTACTTTTGTCTCTTTTTTTAGATCAGGTTACTCTTATTCTCAAACTTGCTCTTGGAAGGAGTACAGAGACTTGTGATACAAGTGATCCACTTTTTTTCTTCGGTGTGGACGAATACTGATGGATTTGAGTCCTTTGTATTTTTCATCATCTATTCCATATCAATGTATATGGAGAAAATCCTTTCCTTAACTCTATTTATATGGAGTTACCAAGGTCTTTTATTTAAAGGTTTGTCTCTTTTACTGGCCAACGTCTTCCCCTTTTTAAGACCTTACACTTTTTTTTCAATTCCTTTTTTCTATGTGTTCAACTTTCTTTTATACCTTGCCTCAGATATGATCTTTCTACTGATTTGCTTTATATTTATTTCTTCTTTGACTTTTTTGGCATTCTTTTGCATTTCATAGCCAAAGCCTAGAGAGTTCCCATTGGGATCTTTCATCACTCTAACATTAGTATTTTACTAAATTGAACAAAGAATTTTCACCAGCATTAATCATATACATTTTCCCTACAGTTTTCTAAATTTGCCTTAATGCATTGCTTGTCCTTTGCCCCACATTTGATTTTCAGCTTTTCATAGAATGTGATCCTATTAAGACACAGTTAATGCAGTCATTTATTGAGGCACATCGTGTTCATCTTCCTGATGGACATTGTGATGGCCTCATGAGAACTTTCCATAAAGAGGATAAAATATCAACAAGAATAAAAATAAGGAAAGGGGATTTAGAGGAGGAAGAAGGAAGGTGTGAGGGAAGGGGAAGAGGATTAAAAAAGAAATGGACTGTATCATGTGAATATATCCACTCCCCAAGATGATTGTAAACTGCATATACTGAAGCCATGTACTAATAACCCCTCAAAATAGATACTGTAATACCATTCTCCTTAGTCTAACATGAAGAAAATAAATATTCAAATTACAAGGGATACATAAAATTGTTCACTTGCCTATAGATTTGTTCAAAATGTTTCCCTTCTAAAATTCTCTAGAAGATGTACTGAAAGGATATAAATAAAATTAACTTTCCCCCAATGATGTCAAATTCATCATAGTCAACATGTGTTCAGCCTCACCATCTCCTGGAATTTGATGAAGGTATATAAGCCAGGTGGCAATGAGTAAATTTGTCATATTGCATTTGAGTATACAGCTCAGCCCTGAATTCTTAAGGTTTTCACTGTGCTTCCTCACTAATGACATGAATCTCATCATATGTGGAGACCACGAAACAGGCTGCTGCTACTAGTAATGTTGCTCTCCCTATTCCTTACACCATATTAATGCATGTCTCCATGTTGACGTGCAATGGCAAGCAGAAACACCAAAATGGCATCCAAGATTTTGAGGAAGGGAACAGCTTTATTTTACACTGGTGGTCATGGCTGGGATCAGTCTGTTAATGAAGCCAGGCCCACAGTGCCTGTAGGCTAGTACTTTCATGTGCAGCATTAGCAGGAGGTACAAAGGTGAGATAGAACAGTCTGAAGTTTTCTAATTACCTAGCAGGGTAAGATCATTGGTTACAAAGCTAGATGAAGGATCATGAAGCTTGGTACAATCATACATCTTGCATGTTTGATTATGCTGTCATGGTTACAGGGTTCAAGAAAGTAATTACAGAGTCATGAAGCAGTTACAAAGCTAGGCAGTTTCAAAAAAACAATGTTTTAAAAAGGAACAATTTCTTTTGCACAGTTTTTCCCATTCAGATGGAGGAAATTTTTTCCATATGTTGATGTGTGTGAATGTTAAGTGTATCTCCATATGATTGCCTCTCTTCTTCACTAACATTCTTTGACCAGGTCTATTTATGGGCCAGATTGAGAGTAAATGACATTAACGAGCCCAATGCCACATGTTAAACCTCTAGTGCAAACTCTCAAGATATGTACTTTAAGTATATCTAAAGTCTGATTTCTATATTTGGTCAAAATATTCCATGAATATATGCAATATATCAAGTGGAACTGTGATGGAGCGCTCAGTGTCAGCATTAAGAAATATTTTAAAGAACCCTGAATCCAATTACTCATCAAAACTAATGCTAAACCATGTATACACAGAAGAAATCTGAGAACATCTGGTGAATAGAAGCTCTTTCTCTCAATCCAACCTATAACACAGTTGCCAGCAGTAACTTTAAGTTGATCCTCAGGCTAGCATCTACCTCTTTTTAAAGTATAGTAATTGGGCTATAAAAGAATCAAAATAGCAAGCCAAGGCTCATCTTCTTCCACTCTGTGAGTATTCAATTCTTTGTATATAGGAGGACAGTTATCATCATTCCATTGAATTGTATTTTCACTTTAAACATGTTTGTTCCATTTAAAAGTCCTTCAAAGTCATTGGTTTCACTATTTAAAATGATCAATGAACCCCTCTTGAAGTCTTTGACAAGAAGAAAGCACGATGTTCTGAGAAGAGATTGGAATAACACCGGTCATTTCTATGTAGGAAGTAGATTCGATAGTTTTCTTAATGAATACTGGGATGATATCTCCCTTCATGTGGAAGCCATAACAACTCTTAAATCATATTGACCTAATTTTCAAGAAAAACTCAGTCTTTTTAAGTGTATCTTGCTGAGCTACAGAAAGTATCCAGTGTTATTTGGATAGCCTGTTACAGTTTATAAAGCCACTTATATGTCTTAGGAAAGAATTTAGAAGAGTATCTGCTATTTGCAGAATGCTGCCTGATTCATGCAGGAAGAAAAAAATAGACAGACAGACAGACATAGACATAGACATAGACATAGACATAGACATAGACATAGACATAGATATAGATATTCCAGCTTTTTAATTATGTCAGGAACACTTTATCTGAGTCTTTCTGTCTGGTTGAAATGCAGTATCGCTACATATACCTGTCATCTGCGTTACAGGTGAGTTCACTTTTCTTACATCTTAAAGGGGTGT
>RJWT010043514.1:0-11941 GCA_004365215.1 Cuniculus paca
AGCCAATTGGGAATAGTGAATAGTTACCATAGTGAATCATTGTTACTGATGAACTATGTATTACAGGAAAAGGATGAGGGTAGACAGAAGACAAAGCTAACAATCACTTTCAGAACATTTGAGCTGGGAAGTTGACATCAAATGCAACTCATCTATATGAGGCTCAGGGTGGTTAAGTGACTTGCTATAGTCAAACTATAATAACCATTAAAACGTCTTCAAATTCCAGCTTGAGTTCTCTGCTCCTAAATTTCCTCAACTGTAAAATGGTAGATCTTATAGGATTATTTTGAAGAGTACATGAAAAATCAAAGGTAAAGTACTTGGTACAGAAAATCCACAGTAAAGTCTTTTGAAAGGGTTGGGAGCATAGCTCAGTATACAGCATCTGTCTACCATGTACAAGGCCATCAATTTGATGGTAATGAACCTGATGATTCATGCTAATTTGTTCCTAATCTCTTTCATCTTCAAAATACAATGAGGTTCAGGACCCATGGGTGACTTGGGAAAACAGAGAGATCACTACCCTGAACTCATTTTTTTAAAAAGATACGAAGGAAATAGATGAAATGCCAATAGTTGTTTTCTTTCTACAATAAAATTCTGACAAATTTGTTGGGGTTTTAAAGCTTTTCTCTCCAAATTTCTATGAGAAAAAAAGTACTGCTCTCATAAGTACAGCATTTTTAAAACAAGGAGATTTAAATAAAAACAAATTGGAAGTGTAACTATCTGACAATATTTTAGCTTGGTGAATCTCAGTTACCAACTGAAAAAAATGAAAAGAAAAAAAAAGATCTCAGGGTAAGGTGATTTCTAAATCCTATAGTTAAGGTACCCTAGAGGTCACCTACTTTAAACTTTCAACTAACAGCCAACATCAGTCAAGCACTTTCCAGTTTATAAGCTGCTGTGTGTATATCCATGGGCCTGTCTGATCCTTACAAACCTGCAAAGATATAAGGCAGCTATGTCGTAATGAGAAAATTACAAGCTCAAGAGTCAGAAGGATCTGCTTTCAAATCATAGGTGTGCTGTATAGCCTCAAGCGTAACCTCCCTGTTTTCTATAAAATGAAAACAGCACCTGTTCTAGACAACCTAGACCACTGCTCAAAGAGTAAAGAGGTCAGACTAGTGAAAGTGCCCTGTGCACTACTCTAAAGGCCCTTCATCATCTAGGCCTTGTCTCCCTCCCTGTTCTCTCCATGCCCCACCTTAAGCCCTATCCTCTAAGCATCTAAAACACAGGGCTCCCTAAGCAGGCCCTCAAATCATCCTGCCCTCTTAACTCCTAGCTGCTTTCAGAAGTCTTTCCTCCCCTTTTCACACCCTCCCCACCACTTACCACTCTGCTTAGTTTACCCCTGCTCCTACTTCTGAGGTGTCTCCTTAAGAAGGCTTAGTAGGCCACCCCCACTTTAAGTACAGTAGACGCTCTTCCTCTAGGTTCATAAAGCACTGCATGCATCTCCATGTATCTTTTTTGACTCATAATTGTCTATACACTGTTCTCCAGGAAACTATAAACTCAACAGTATGGACTAGGTATGGTTCATCTATTTCTTCAGAGCATAAGCCAATACCTAACGCTTAATTTGTGTTTACGAAATCAATGAACTTCAAATGGCAATAAAATCATTTTCATACAATAGATATGACATTTATACAAAATACAAGATAGTGCTCTTAAACACTGATTGCATATTATAATTACCTATAAACTTTAAAAACAGATATCAAGGAATTTTAAGTGTCATTGGACGTGGTGGTGCATGCCTGTAATTCCAGCACTCAGGAGACTGAGGCAGGAAGATCACCATGAGTTTGAAGCCAGCCTGGGCTACACAAGCAAGTTCAAGGTCAGCCTGCACTACATAATGAAACCCTGTCTCTCAAAAAAAAAAAAAAAGTTTCAGTAAGCTTCACATAGAACTCAAATAGCTATATTTTTTAAAAACAAGTTAAGTTCAAATGTAGTCAAAATTTAAACCACTAGGGCTGGGGATCTAGCTCAGCGGTCTAAGCAACTGCCCAGCAAGCGCAAGATCATGAGTTCAATCCCCGGTGCCACAAAAAAAAAAAAAAAAAAAAAATTTAAACCACTGCTATATATAGTCATGAAATTAGAACTATTCCACCTAACATCTATGTAACTCAACATCTTATGATTCTTTTCCACATATATTAATTTTCACAATTCTGTGAGTTAAACATTCTCTTTTCCAAATGAAGAAACAGATTTACGTATACAATTTGTCTAACTTCAAATTTAGTGCTCTTAATTCTTCATCTCCTTTCCCAGAAAATGACAGATAATATTAGAGTAATACGCAAAATGCTAAGAGGACAAAGGTTCAAATGAGGAAGGTATCACTGTCAGCCTTATAGGAACAAAGGAGGGAATACAGAACGCTGAGCCTAAGGACCAAGTGTAGGTAGGCAGCTGAGAGCGAAAGCCACACGTATGTTGGCATGGTCATTTATCATCCCAGAAGATTAAAAGGGCCGATTCTATAAGAAGAAAAATGTTCTTGCCAGCCTTAGCCAGTACTTAGCCAATCTGAAGGGAAAGAGCCATGAAAGAGGTTTGGAAGTAGAAAGGTAGCAAAAGCCCCATATATAAGAATGGATTTCCAAAGGCTACGTGCAAATTACTTACCCCTGACTCCATGAATAAAAGCCAAGACACGATGGACTTTCATAACTCAGACTTCAATCAATTCTAGAGAACTAATCAATATGACACAAAATCGTATTAACAAGGGATTGATGAACCTTTGTTCCTCTTTAAGACTTATTACTGTACTATTCCTTGTAGGAGCACAACCTGGAAGATCTTAAAACATAAACGATATCCCCCCACCTCAAAAATGGAAGAATAAGAGCGAAGTTATTCAGGAGGGAAAAAAAGCTTAAATTAAGGGCAGAAAAATACAGTACATAATCTTAATAAGTTTATGATGGAAAAGGGCAACGAATACTCAGGCACAGGTGACTCAGAATACTGGGTTGGAGCCTGATTTTGCAGTTTCCATAAAGAAATGCTGTCTGCAATCATGATCATCTGACAAATTATCAGCAAGTACTTTTTTCAAGTTCAAACCATAGACTTTGGTCAGAGCTTCTATGAGGGAAGAAACAAAAGAGATTAGGAAGCAATCCAAAGGATGCTTCTAGAGTCCCAAAGTTTAGTTTGATAGAGTTCAAAAGTCAGTATGACACAGTGGCAAAAGAAAAGATCTGTATTATCATTTTAAAATATGGCTTTAACTCAATAGTCAGACATTTGCTAACGATGCACCACTGAGCAAGCCCATACTTCTGTGACCCTCTCTCCTAATTAAACTTGACTACCTATCTCACAAGGTTGCCATGAGGATAACTCTCAGGAAGGATACTTTTTCCTATATGGTTAACAATTATAAATGATGTCAATCTGTCTTCGCCATCATTTTTTAGAGTAGGATAAACAGATTTTAACTTTTTTTTCCCTTTTCTGGGTACTAGCCACTGTACCCATGGCATCACATATGGTAAAAGAACACTTTACTACCAAGATACGTGCCCAGAACTTTTTATTTTGAGACAGGGTCTCATTGAATTGCCCAGGCTGGTCTGGACCTTGCAGACCTCATCTCCCAAGTGGTGGGATTACAGGTGTATAAGCACCAGGCCCGGCCTTGGCAAAACATTCCTATACCCTCTATGCAGAAAAATTAAAGGAACCTGAAGATAGCATTAGCTGCTGAAGTCAGGTGGACACAGACTACACTGAGGTTTGCCACTTACTTGCAGCAAAGCCTTGAACAAATCTGCTTTACCGGTATGAACCTCAGTTTCTTTACCTATAAAAGAGATACTGGCAATCATCTTACACTGTTATTCTGCGGGCTGAAAAAACATGCTAAACACCGTGCATAGTGTCTGGTACAGAACAGGTGTTCAACAATGTAAGCAACTGTAAATAAGTTTATTACTACTTAACAACTAACAAATTATGGTTCTCAAAGGTTTCTTTGTTACCTTTTATTCGTTAAACATTTTTTACTAGATATTTTACTCAACTGCTTCACAACCCTGTAACAAGTTACAGCAACTGTTACTATCTCCACTGAACAGTTAGCACAGAAGGCACAAGGATGAAATTATTTTCCCAAGGTCATGCAGTGACAGAGACTAAATTAAGGTCTCATAACTTCCCCCTATTTCATTATTGTTTCACCCCAAATTATGTAACATTACCTCTTGAGAATTAAAATATCTTTGGACATAAAACATTTACTATATACAGTAAAACAAGTTTTCCACACACTTTCTGATTATGACTTAGAAGCACATTTAAAAAAAAAAAAAAAGGGGGGGAGAAAGCTGGACCTGGTAGCATATACCTGGAATCCTAGTATTCTGGGAGGCTGGCACAGCAGGATTCCAAGTTCGAGCCCAGCCTAAGCAAGACCTTGCCCCAAAAATAAAAGATAAAAAGGGATGGGGATGTAGCTCCCTGCAAAGGCCCTTGGTTTAAACCCCAGTGCCACAAGGGGTGGGGGTGGGGAGAATTGAGAACTATCCCAAATTGGCGAATGCTAACTCTATCTAGATTTTTTAGTTCTCTCCAACAAAGCCAGATAGAAACAAAACCAGTAACTTCAAGTTATTTTTATGTCTTCTTATCAACATGATACTAGTTTGACAAAGTATCCCTGAATTGAAAAAAAATAAAATAAAATAAAATGCACCACTTTCCACTTATATAATCATATTTCTCTACTGCATCCCTTCACTTCAGCACTTATCATACCACGCTGTAGTAACCTAGCTCCTTAAGGACTTAGACTGCTTAGTTATGTACAGCTGAACATCCCGACCCTAGCTAGGGCCTGGCACATGGTGAATGGCTCGATAACTGTTTATAACTAATTCAATGAACAAAAGTCACTCTCCCAAAGAGGAGTTAGGAAAAGAGAAAATGGGCATGATATGTTTGGGCTAGTAAGAAAGTGAAAGAAACAAACCATTTTAAGGGTTTCATAAGGAAGAGAAACCTTTGTGTGGAGTCAAGCAGGGCCTTGTATGGTTTTAAGTATCACTAGAGAAAAAACAAAACCGCAGGAGACCTGGAAGAAACAGTTTCAAGTTTAAAAAAAAAACCCAAGAGTTAATGTGCTTATTTAGACTTGCAAGACCAAGTTGCAAATTCCCAAGAAACATTTCTTGGCTTACAGTATTTCAACAGCTTTTCTGGTATGGCTAAAGGAAAAAGAATATACACACATAACCTGAAAAATCCTGCAGACTTTGGCTGGACAAGAAAGGCAGGGAAAGAAAAAAGAAAAAAGAGAGGAGAGGGGAGGGAGAGGAGGGGAGGGGAGGGGAGAAAAGGTCAAGCTAAAAATGAATCCCCCAAAATGCTGGGATCCTCCTGAATTTGTATACCAGAATGCAGCTCCTCTTTATTATTCTTGAATAAAACCCCAGTGTAACAGCTGGTGGTTAAATACAACTAAACCATTTATTCATTCAACAAATACTTGAATGCCTGCTATGTGCAGCACTATACTAGGCAGTGGACTTAAAGCAATGAACGTGAACCAGCAAAACTTTCTGCTCTCAAGAAGCTTTCATTCCAGTGCTAAGAGATATATAATTGAGAGGATGCATGGATGGATGCATGATGGTTGGGTTAGATGGGGATAGAATGAAATGGACTGTCAGGAAGTAAGTGCAATGTAAGAAAAAGAAGGGAACAAACTGACAAGATGCTAGTTTTATTGAGATCAGACCTTTTAACCTAATGGTTCTTAAACTTTTACAAGCATCAGAATCTCTTGAAGGGCTCAATAACGTAGAATTTTCAGGGCCCCAATCTCAGTTTTCCATTTGTAGGTCTGGGATGAGACCCATTAATCTGCTCACAAGGTCCCAGATTATGCTAACTCTGCCGGTCCAGTGATCACAACTCTGAGAACTAATTGTTCCAACCCCAAAATAATCTATCTCATGGGCTTTGACTCAGTCTTCATTCATACATTCATTCGTTCAAATATTTACTCAAAGTTCCTGGAACTTTACTTGACACTAAAACTCAACATCAGGATCCTGTCCTTAAGAAATTCACAGGATAATGGGAAAGGCACAAAACCAAACGTAACTGCAGAGTGCTATAAAGGGCTGTAAGACTGCTACAACAGGAGCCAGAAGATGGAAGCACAAATCATTTCATGGGAAGAAAAGGAGAAACTAAGGGGCTGCTTCCCAAAGATCAAAGATTTCTCCACAGGCAAGGAGAGGGTGGGAAGCAGGCATTCTGGATAAACAAAACAGCACATGATCCAAAAGCAGAGATGAGAAAATGGGTAGAAGGGGAATACGGAAAAGAAGGCTGCAAAGACAGGTAATGGTCTGACCTCCAAGAGTTTATTTCATGTGGCTTCTGAAATTAATCCTTTGACAATGAACAGTTAAGGGTAGGAAGCACTGATGTGATCAGGTTTTCTTTTATAAGGATTATTCTAGATGTACAAGCGCCTTCCTTTGAGGCACTGCTTCTTCCTAGCCTAGCACAGGCCCTCAAAACACATGTTCAGTAAATGTGTATTCAATAGAACTGAATGAGCTTTTTATCAAGTGCCCTCTTACAGATGAGGGGCCAGTCACCTTCCCTGCAGGGTTCACTTTGGCCAGGACAAGACTCGTAAAACAGGTCCAGCAACCTCAATTATTGCACATTACTCTCTGTACAACTGGAGTCCCCCAGAGGGCCTTCATTGTTTACAGGTCTACCTCGCCCTCTAGACTTTGAGCTCCTGGAAGACACAGAAAGTCTTAAGACTCTGGATCCTCATAGCCCTTTGCAGGAAGATTGAACCACAACTGATCTCCAGGCTCCAGTAACACTAGATAAAGAATGACTAAATAAGCAAACTGACCATGTAGACCCATGAGTCCACCTAGATGGATAACCTAGGTTGTAAGGTCCGTGTTCCCAACACTCCTTTTGAGTAGCAGTTTCTAGTTGAAGTGGGGTGGGCTTCACAGCAGCTGGTTTAGGAATTCCACATAGAAACAAAAATGTTCTAAGTGCAGTGGTAGAAAGCCCACTGGGCCTCTAAAGGCCACAGTGGAGACAGGTCTGCTCTACCTGAGAGGAGGGAGTGGACAGATGGCAGCAAAGACTTCGCAGGGGGGAGGATTCTTCGGTGTCATCTTCAAAGTTGAGTAGGAGAAAGCTACCTGTCTGTTTCTGAGACACAAATGCGAACTCCTGAAACTTTAAGGCTGGAAGTGACCTATTCAAGGTCACAGAGCAAATAAGTCACCAAGTGAGACAGATGAGGCTTCTGGGACCAGTGACTCCTATTTTCTCCTGACAGAATTCAGGGCCCAAAGACGCGCAAAGCAAAATTAAAGGTTTTTCTAGGTAACAGTTCCTAAAACAAAGGCAAGAGCAACGAATGTGAACTTTTCCCAGTAATCACAGTACTCAAAACATAGAAAAGCATAACAGAATTACCGAAAGGACTTAGCAAAGAAAGATTCTGTTCACATCAAAAGTACACCCAACAATTCTCAAGTGTTCTTCCGAAACCCTCTCAGTAATATCTCCTGTTAAAACACTCAGGATAGTGAAGGTTATAATAATCATGTCTTTTGAAAGGGAGCAGCGTACACTAAATAGATGACTGTGGTTCTCCTTCCCCAGTGTTTGTAACTTCGCAAGCACCGATACTCGGGGTGGGGGAGGGTCCGCTCAAGTCAAGGACTCCGGTCTTGTTTTCCAAAGAGCTGAACCCTGAAAGTGACCCCCAAGCCCGGGTGGAGTGCTCTCTCCAGCAGAATGAATCGCGTGCCTCGGTGCTAGGCTTCCTCGTCGCGGGCCAGCGCTAGCGCCGGAGGACCGCGAAGTTCGGAAGGGAGTCGGTGCGGGTCCGGGTCCGGGACCCGTGCGCCCGCGCGGCCCGGCCCGGCCCGGCCCAGCCCCTCGCCGCCCCCGCCAGCTCCCGGTGCCCTCTGGGCGCTGGACTTGCACCGGGGGCCTTTGTTGCCCGACGGGAGCGGCCGGCCTCGGGGCGGCGCCCGCCGCAGCTCACCTGGCGCCCCCGCCCACCGCCCAGTTCCCCGCCGCGGGAAGGGGTGGGCCTGGCCCCGCGCCCCCCGCCGCCCCAGCCCGCGCCCCGGCCCCGGCGCCGGCCGCCACGGGGCCCGGGGGAGCGCGCGGGAGGCCGGGTCTCACCTTCCGCGCTCGCTGGGCTGCGCTCGGCTCCTCCTCCTCCTCCTCCTCCTCCTCCTCCTCCCCGGTGGCGGCGGCTCTCACGCTCCCTCCCCGCGCCCCTCGCGCCGGGGACCCCTGGACACCGCGGACCCGCGAGGGAGGGGACGACGAGGGCCGGGAGGGAGCGCGGCGGGGGTGCGGGCGGCCGGCGCGGGCGGACTCCCGGGAGGAGGCGGGAGTCGGAGCCCTCAGAGGGGGCTGTGGGGAGCGCGGCGAGCAGGGGGAAGAGTGTGCGCGGAGCGCGTCTGTGCAGGAGGACGGCGGGCCCGGAGGCCAGGCGGCGGGAGGCGGGCGGGCCGGTGCAGGGACAGGGGCGGGGGCGGCCACTCCGAGGCCGGCACCTTCGGCTCCAGCTGCAGCGCGCAATTGTGCGCCGCCGGCCGCCTCGCCCACCAGCCCCGCCCCGCCCCCTCCCCGGGAGGCCGCGGCGCGGCGCAGCCCTGTCCGCCCCGCCTCCCGCAGGTGGGAGGGGGCGGGGAGCGCCGGACAAACCTCGGTGAGCGAGGCCAGCCCGGCGAGGGGAGGCTGGGCCCGGTGACGTCATCGACGCATGACGCAAGAGCCCGGGGAATCACCCTGCTGCCGCCTGACGACATTGAACTCACTTAGCTCCTGCTCTCCACCTGCACTCGGTCTCGTTGCAGGCTACTTTGAAACGGGGTTTGTCCTGGGAGGCTTTTGGACGAGTTTTGGGAAACTTTGTGCTGTAACCGGGATCGAAAAAGGCAGCTTGGAGTCCTCTTCAGGTTACAAAGCATCACCGCCTTCAGTGGCTCATTGTCAAAAACTGAGCTTGGAAAATGTCCGATCTCGTGCGACCTCAGATCCAGGCATCTGTTATTCTATTTGTTTTCTTTGGGTAGGAGGTCGGAGCAGGAGCGCGAGGAGAGGGAGAAGGAAATGATAAGGGAGAAGTTTGAATTGCCCTGAACTGACAGAACAAATCGGCTCCTTGTTTCTCAGCTACCATGGAGGCTACTTTCAACCCAAACATTTGTCCAGAACTTCAAATCTGTACTTCCCAATAGCTCGCAAACTATATAACTTGCCCTGCTATACAGTACCTGAAATTCAACATGTCCTAAACTTAAAACAGCATTATTGGGAAGAGTCTGGAATCAGACTGCCTTGCTTCAAATCAGCTGTGTGAATGTCAGTGGCAGGACCTTACAATTTCTAAGTCATTTCTTCATCCTAGTAAGTACTGTATTCTTAACTGGTCTCTAGTTCTGTTTTACCATAATAGCAACTGCAGTTTGGCACGTGTTATTCAAATGTTGCCTATTATTTCTGTCAATTTCTGCCAGACTTGTTACTCTTATGGTCTTTCCTGAATGGACCTCCATCCAGCAGCCCCCAATGCTAGAAACCTAACTGTAGATCTCCAAGTCTTCCTCTGTCAATATCCCTGTTAGATTGGTCTTCAAGGTGTGTAGCACTTCCTACATATTTTTTAAGTCTTC
The DNA here is from genome assembly GCA_004365215.1 of Cuniculus paca. Lineage (NCBI taxonomy): Eukaryota > Metazoa > Chordata > Mammalia > Rodentia > Cuniculidae > Cuniculus > Cuniculus paca. The sequence goes on from RJWT010043514.1 coordinate 9,738, forward strand.
GGCCTTCCCTTCATTCACAATGATCACCTGGACAATCCCGACAAACTTCAGTCTCTCCAAATCAAATCTGTTTCTCTCAACTCATCAGCAGAGTAGTCTTTTAGATATACAAACCTGATGACATCCTTCCTTGCTGAAGCGCTTTTCGAAATGCTTTTATTGCTTTCAAGATAAAAGTCCAAATTCCTTAACTTGGCACTTCCCACCTAGCTGCTTACACCAACCTTTCTAGCTCTATCTTACGTTGTATCTTTTGCTTCAGCAACTTGGAAATACTACACACTTAACATTCCTTGAACACATACTGCTTCATGACTGTGAGCTCTTCCCTCCATATCTGACTGGCCAACACCTATTCATTCTACAAAACTGGACTCAGATGTCACATTCACTTAATTATTCGACTAATATTTCTAAAGTTTCCCAGAGCCTTCCCAATGCTGTAATCCTATAGTGCTCTCATGTCTTTTAAGGCATCTGGTACAGGGTGTAGTAACTGCATTTGTATATGACTCCATCTTTTCCTTGAGACTAAGTCATCTTCACACCCATATCTCCAGCAGCTAGAGCAGTGCTTCATGACACATGGTAGCAATCAATCTGTTATTAAACAGTATCCAATAAATAATGTTCATAGGGTACTAAGTGCCACCTAATGTTCTGAACACTTTACAAGCACTATCTCCTTAAATCTGTAAACAAGCCCTCTTTGAGGGCTGGGAATGTAGCTCAGCAGCACAGTGCCTGCCTGGCAAACTCGAGGCCCTGAGTTTGATTTCTGGTACCAAGATAAATAAACAACTCTTTGGGGTGGATACTACTGTTCTTCCGTCCATTTTATTACTGAGGAAACTGAGGCACAGAGGAGTAAAGTAACTTCATTCAAGATCATCACCCAGTAAGTTGATTCTAAGCTAGACCATCTTTGTGTGTTCTCTCTGATAGGTATAATAATTAATGGCTCCTCCAAAAGGTTCACATTTGATCCCTGAAAAATCTGAATATGATACCTTCCATGTCAAAAAGGACTGTTATGGTTGATACATTGTGTCAACTTGAGCGGTTTAGAAGTTCAACTGAGAGACTCAGCAGCAGCCAGGGTTCTTACTTTGTAAATATCCTCATCCTGTGCAAAGGAGGGCAAGGACATTTTGTGAGTGCTACACCTGCCCTGAAAGGGGTAGAGGGGTGGCCTCTGTACAATATAAGGGAGGAGAAGAGGTTTGCTTCCCCCTTTTTTGCTCTGGCTGCTGTCTTGAAGTGTTGCCCCAGTGCATGACACCCTGCCTTGGAGCCAGCTGATTATGGACTGAAATCTCCAGAAACTGTAAGCTAAATAAATCTTTCCTTGCTTCACTTTGGGTGTCAGGTGTTTTGTCCCAGCAACGAGAGAAAAGTAACCAAGACAAGGACTTTGCATGTGTGATTAAATTAAGGATTCTGAGATGAGAACTCCCCTGCTCTTTGGGAGCAGACTTCAGAAGATGGAAAAGGCAAGAAAACGAGTTTTCCTTTGAAGCTCCAGAAAGAAACAACCTGGCCAGCACCTTTACTTTAGCCTACCGACATCCATTTCAGACTTCTGAAAATGTGTATTGTTTTAAGCTACCACCAGTGTGATCATTTGTTACACTATTCATAGGATACTAATACAATCTCTCATCAAGGATAGGGCTGCTTTATGTTAGTAAATGGGAGCGGCATACTTGCTAGTGTTTGAGTTCCTCCAAATGTGCCATCCCAAGTCTCCGAGATTCACTTCCTTCCAACAGGAAATGACTTTAGGATAAGAGAACATTTAAGAGGTCTCTAGTGCCCTAACTACCACATTCTGGGCCTCACTTTCAGCACAGTTAACTGTCTACCTGCAGAAGGATAGAAGTTTTTAAAAATCTTTCATGGAGATCTTCTGGATTTCACACAGTGTTCTGAATTGATAGATGAATGACTTAAACCTGGAATTTTCTTTCTTCAAGGCTTTTAAGATTGTTAACAAAATCCAGCTAACTCTATGAAATTATAATTGACATTTTCCTCATACCATTTGAGGGCTAGATCATGCTTTCTCAAGGGGAGGGGGAGAGGCTTTCCCAAGAGAATGGAAATTGGTGCTTAGGTGAGCAAAGGAATTTAGACTATTTTAATTTATTTAGATATTGTAATTTTAGATATTACAATGATTTGTGGCCTCTGAAGTGTCAAAT
>RJWT010043515.1:0-11945 GCA_004365215.1 Cuniculus paca
CCTTTTAATCAAAATAGAAAAATAGAATGTGTTTTAGAGCACTTTTAGGTTCCTAGATTTGCTCCAAGTCTCTACTGTTTCCCCACGTGCAGGGGACACACACACACACACACACACACGCACACACAGGAACCAGAGAGATACATTCGTTACAATCAGAGAACTCTAGTGAATATCTCACATTACTCACAACCCAGTTTACAGACTTCAGTCTTGGTGTACATTCTGTGAGTTCTGACAAACATGTATAATATTTATCCATCATAGTATCCTACAGAATAATCTCAGTACCCTCAAAATTCACTGTAGCCTTGTTTCTATTTCTTTCTTCCCACTAACGCTCGACAACCACTGATCAAGTTAGGGTCTCCATAGTTTTGCCTTTCCCGGAAACTCACTGAATTGGAATTGCAGAGTGGATAGGCCAGCGTTAGCAAACCTATGGCGTGCATGCTGTTTTTCTTTTAAGACCAAAGATGCTAATGCAGTTGTTTATTCTAAACTAAAACCTCAGTATTTGGGTTTAACTGCAGCATTGGCACTTTGCAATAAATAAGTGGGTTTCGGGTTGCTGTTTGGGTGCTCATCTCTAAAAGGCTCACCATCACTGGTATAGACTGTTCCGATGATGCTTTTTTCTTAGTTCTCAACAGTAAACAAACTGGCGTCAATGGGTTCTAGACATCTAGAGAGAGTGAATATTTACATGTGATCAATAAGCAAATGCAGACAACTACAGGTTCCTCCTCAACCCCCCCACCAATCATCCCAGCTCGTTTCTAGGTGGAAACTGCCTGTGAATTTCAATACCGTGTCGGTCCATTTTATTGCCTAACAATTCCATGCTGTAGCTTCAGGAAGAACAGCAAATCCTCTATCCTCAACTGTGGCTGCGAAACTCTATGAACTTTCAACAGTCAAGTTTTAAAATTTGAAGATGAAAGAGATAATGTATCGCACAATTCGTGTGCACAAAATAAAATGTGAAATTGCCTCTAAAATCACCAGGAGTTATAAAAAAAGGTTTCAAGTTTTCCCAGTCAAGGTCCCAGCCTTGCCGAGATGAGCAGTCCTTGAATCTGTTCTGCAATCCTGACCCACGGATTTTGCTTGCTTTGTAAAATGGATATTTTCAAGGGCTGAGTTTTGGAGTAATATGCTGGACATCCATGGAGAACCAGAAAATTTATCTAACAGTTATGAAGAACATCAGTCCAGTCAGGATGAAGAGATACTGAAATTAAGATATTTGTAGTTCCTGCTTAGCTGGTACAACTCTCACTAGCAATATGTAGAACCAACTGAAAAGACAAGATGACTATTGCACATATGCACAAATGACTCCTTTCAATATCTGTAAAAATGTTCCAAAGTTCTGAAACCAAACAAAAATTCCAAGTAAAGCACGTGACTTTGAACTCCTGGGACCCGAATCCAGAAGCTCATGCATACTAACCAAGCACTCTGCCCCTCAGCAACACTTCCAGACCCAGGCAGCCTTTGCGGTATCAGTGCTTACTTTAAGATCACACAGGCATATGCCTCATTTCCCAAAAGTTTTCCTCCAACAGTTTAAACGTTAGCAATTGGTTACAGCATGTTTCACTCCTCAAGGACACGTCGATACAGAGTACCGTCACATCAGTTTGAGCCCAAATACCAAGACGGGTTTTTCCTAACAACGCCTGCTTCTGTCGCTCCCACGCCATGAGCTAACAAACAACCAAGTTCACATCCATCTGCCAGGTTTGGTCCACAGGAGCTGCTTCCTCACGCTGCGGGCCAGGATGAAATGCGGCCGACAGTAGGCTGCCATGTTACTTGCTAGCACCTGACTTCCTGCATCTGTCCTTTCCTAAAGAATGCCACCAGCCTGGAATCCCGACACCTTTCTCCTCTCCTTCCTTTCCTTTAAAGACAAAGCTAGGGTACAAAGCTGGGAAAGACAGAAATGGTCCTTTCCTCCTATCTGGCATTTATGGAACAAGGTTTTGTTTTCTAAGCCAGGGAATCTCTTCCCCTTTCTTTTTCTCTTTTTTCCTTTTCAGACCTTTGTGCTCAGTGCCTGGGAGTCTCAGAGCTAAATACCACATGAGCTCCCTGCTGTGTGTGGTCCCACATGCCACCCTTCCCCTGGCCACCATGATTTGAGCTATTTAACTTTGGAAATGACATTTCTTCCCAGCTCTTCCAAGATAGCAATGTATGTCAATCATCCGCGCACCCCTCCTGCCAGGGACAATGTCAATGGACTTGCATTTCCTATTAACACCGGGGTGAGAGGGCTATCGCTCCGACTCCTCACACGGGCACCTTTCATATCTTGCGGAAAAGTTTACTTCCCAAGGAATCGTCCTCGTGGTCTCAAACCCCATCTGACCTCCTTTGACAGCCTCAGTGAAAGGCAGCCACCTGCACAGGGTTTATTGCCAGAACCTCACATCTCGTGGATCTCCCTGCGTGGGCTCCTCTTCGATCTTATTCCAGAGAACCTCAGCTACCCTTGGCAGAGGAGATGGAGCTAACCTTTCCCAGGGCCCAGACTGGGGAATGTCAGGGTGAGCCCTTAGACTAGGTGTGATAATGGACCTGCAAAATGGCATTATGTGCATGCACGCTGCGAAGCACCTTGTCTGTGCATTCATCCGTGAGAGGGTGAAGTGCTGAGCAAAGGCGGGCGGGTCGGGAGCCAGGGCTGGGGCTGGGCTTACCTCCCTGCCCACCTCCGATTGCACCGTGGGGCCCTGAGTGCATCGCTCAGACAAAGAAAACTTCCGTCAGCAGGGCGGAAACATTACACTCTGAGGAGGACACAGTGTGGAAATGTTTACATCGCTGTGCCTATGTTCCTTCCCCGTCCTCCTCCTCCATCGTCTCCCCCTCCTCCTTCTCCTCCTTGTTACTGGGGATGGAGCCCAGGACCTTCACCCTGCACATTAAGCTACATCCCCAGCCTTTTACTTTATTGTATTACTATTTTGAGACAGAGTCTCCCTAAGTTGTCCAGGCTGAATTCAAACTTGCAACCCTCCTGCCGCAGCCTCCCAGGATGCTGGGATGACAGGCACATGCCCCTGCGCCCATCTTCTCTTTTTTAAACATGTAGGTGGCCGAGGATTTGGCTCAGTGGCACAAGCACCTGCCTGGAAAGCAAGAGGTCATCGCGCAAGACCGAGTTCGATCCCCTGTACCAAATAAATAAATAAACAAACAAGCATGTAGGTGGCTCAAGCATTTTTATTTCACAAACAGTTTGCAAATTCCATTTTGAAGGCATTGGAAAAGATGCAGGGATTTCCAGATCCAGCTGTCCTGTAACTAGGTGTGTTAATGAATTGGTCAGTAAATAAGGAGTTGTATGTACTATGTATATTGCAATATTCAGAACAGAGAAATGGTCACAGGAAACTCCAACTTGACCATTTTGCTTTTATTTGCATAGCTCTTACATGCAATGCTGCAGTGTAGCCAAAACCTGAAACTGCAGCACTGCGCTGTGCAGTCCAATCAGAAAAATTCCATTGCTGCATAAACAAGGTGTGCTCTACAAAACAGGCATCGAGTCTCATTAACAAGATGTTCAGATCGTACAAAAAAAGATGCATCACAAGTCCAAGCAGTCAGTTAACAAGTAGATCATTAAAAAGGAACCTCTGTATTTCAATCCAGAAGGAGATGATGTCCCTAAAGAACAGTAAGCGAGAATCAGGCCAGGAGGTCACCCTCTGCCTGTGCCTGTCCCTACTCCCCAGTGACAGGGGGGTCCCCCGCTTCCTGTGGCCACCCTTTCGCAGGTGCTTCCTCCTTGCCCCTCCAGCTCCAGCCTAGACAAAGGAGCAGGTGTGGCTGAGGCAGCCTGGGACTGCAGGTGCTGAAGAAGCTCCCCGCTTTCCTTCGCCCAGGCCAGAGTTGGAGGAGTCTCTCATCCTGGCCATGCTGCCCTCTCCTGGGTCCTGCCGAGGCCACAGCAGAGGCCTCTGGTCCCTTCTGCGCACCAGGTCTTTGTCTCCCAGACAGACGTCTCCTTCCTCTACCCTTTCCCTGCCCCTCGCCACTTCCACCTGGCGAGGCTCCTGCGTTGAGGAGACAGGAGTCTCAGAACTGTGCGCCACCCTGCATTGCTCAATGCGTAAGCATTGACACTACTTGAATTAAGCCGGGAGTATAACCAGTTAGCTCCCATTTACCTCCTATTCCTTGAGAAAACAACAGAGGGAAGGGCTGAGGAGAATTCTGCTAAGCAAACTCACACTTTTGCTCCCCAACAGGGACAGGGTGCACTTCAGAAGTCATGATTGCAGGTGTCTGTTGTATCTGGTGAATGCAGAGCCCATCTCAACTCATGAGCAGAAAGGGCTGGGGATTTATCTTAGTGGTGTAAGCGCATGCCTGGCAAGCGTGAGGTCATGAGTTCAATCCCTGGTGCCGCAAAAAATAAAATAAAATAAAGTAAAATAAAAATAAATCCCCAACTCATGAGCAGAGCTTTGGCAGTGTCTGATTTCTTGAAATCAAGCTTCTGTCCTCTCCCTTCAAACAAAGAATGTGTCGTTGGTCAGCTTTCCGTTGCTGTAACCAAACACTTGAGACAATCACCTGACCGAAGAAGAAAGGTTATTCTGCATCCTGCTTCTGGAGGTTCCGCAGTATCTGGGCCACAGCGCTGGTAGCACCAGGCAGGGAGTGGGTGCTGCTCACCACACAGCATCTGGGAAGGGAAGAGGGGGCAGGGTCATGTCCCATGGTCCCTTTGGACACACGAGGGACCTAAACCTCCTCCGAGGTCCCTTTTCTTATAACCTCCAGCCTCTTCCAACAGTACCGTGCCCAGGCTCCAGCCTGTAACACATGGGCCTGTGGAAGACAGCCTAGAGCTAAACTAAAGGGCATTTTGAGGATTGAATACTCTGCAACTCGCACCTCCCAGACCGAGCATGACTTTTCTAAGCAGGTATTTCTGCCCCTTGGGGTGAGCTGCTAACACAAAGCTGATTCTTCAGGGCTTGATTTCCCAGTTCAAATTTTGTTTGTGGGGTTAGGCTGGCAAATATGCACCCCGACTTACCCTCCTGGCTTTGTATCTATTAAAAAATCAGACACAGGAGACAGAAATGCAAATGAAAGTATCTGCTAGATAAGCACTAACCCAATCCTAGGGGACGGTTTAGGTATGCACCCCTTCCCCACCCTGGTCAGCCCAGGGGCAGGCTCCCACATGGGCACAGCCTGCTGCTCTGTTTCTATGCACTCACCAAAGCCGGTGACAGGGGATTCCACAGGACAGCGGCTGTCTGCGGGGGCCCACCACACTCGGCTTTGTCTCCCCGAATCTCGGCTCGCCCAAGTCACACCTCCGCGACCAGGAAGCAGTGATGAAGGAGCAGTGTGGAAATCCTTCTCCTGTATTTTTCCATCCTGGAAAAGAGAAACACAAGTTTCCTTCTCTCTGTGGAGAAGACCTCTGGTCACAGAACTCCATCGACAGAGAATTAGTTTTCTCTTGACAATGGTCTGAACACCTGTGTTTTTCCCAAAGTTCACCTACTTTAATCCTCAGTCCCCGAAGGAGGCTTTGGGAAGGTGGGAAGGGGACGAGGCAGGACCTGCGCGCGTGAGATCAATGTCCTTTGTGGAAGAAGCCTCAGCGGGCTCCCCTGCCCTTCTGCAGTGAGGGTCACTGTGAGAAGCGAAAGCGGGGCCTGCGACAGAGGTCAGATCTGCTGGCTCCTCGGTCTTGGGCTACGACCTCTGGAACCGTGTGAAACCAGTTTACCTCTGCAGCCTGCAGGCCACCATTACAGCAGCCCGGACACTGAGTCACCCTCAGCACTGGAACCTCAGACGCCACTGGGAAGTAGAGCCCGAGCTAAATCGGCCTTGCAATGTGCTTCTTGCGCAGTGTCTGCCCCGTGGAAGGTGTCAGTGGAGTCACCTTGGCGGTGATCGTTGGAATTGCGGTCCCACAGGAAAGCGGAGAGCATCTTCAGATTCTGAAATACTTGGTAAATAAGTCAATGCATCTGGCTTTCTGAAAATGGTGCTAAGCTTATTGGAAATCCCTTCAGCTCCTGCCTGGTGAGAGGCCTCAGCAGCCCCTGCGCTCTGCAACCTCTGGGCTCTGCCCTCGGCCTCTCTCCTCTGCTTACTGCGCTCATGGCTGTGGGTGCAGAGCAGACCACTTTTACCTCGCCTGACAAGGTGCCGTCACACACGAGCAGGCCGCACAGACCCCTCCCCACTCAGTCCCCCAGGAAGTTTCCACTGCAAGGCTCTGAGTCCAGGTCACACACCAGTGTGGGCATGGGTGGCGGGGGGGGTGGCGGGGGGAAATTCAGCCTGGGGTAACAGAGCCAAGGCGTAGCGCTGCGTGCAGATGGAAGCATGGCTCTGCCCAGCTGCACTCTTGGTGAGCGCTTTTCCCGTGTATCCCAGGAATCGTAAGCAATTTCATCCCTACCAACGGTATTTCAAGATTCCACTGGTGTGTGCTTCGCAGCACAGGAAACATAGAAAAGTCACAGCTACCTCACAAGAAAGCATTCTTGCACTTACGCTATGGATGCGAAAGTGGTTCTCTTTGACTGGAAATGATTTCACTGAAGATGGAAGAATATTAGGTAACGGGGGATTTGAATTCATCCCCTTCTAACTCAAAATCAGGCTTCATTTTTTCTTTGACGCTGCTTGGGATCAGGGGCTGTTACTGGGGCCTCGTGGGCCCTTGAATGTGGGCTGAGATCTGCACCCTGTGGACCTGGGAATAAGCTACGTTGTTTCCCCTGTGGATAGCAGCACTGCAGAACACATGGAGAGCAGAGAGGGTCAGAAGAGGCCATCGCGTTGGGAGACCACTAGAGAGGCGTGGCTTTGGGGACGTGCCCGGAGGAGGCAAGCATGCGATATTCAACCAGGGGCTCTGTTCCTGGCCCCAGGCTCTGGGGTGCAGCTAGCCCAGGAGCAGGATTACTGAGGCAGGGCAGGGCTGGTAGAGGGAGCACATCACAGTGTGCAGAGCGGGAGCACTTGGTCCATGCAGGTTGGGTGGCTGTGAACCAGAGCTGGAGACAGAGACAACAGGCAGAATCATCGCAGCCCAGGACCAAGCCTGGGGGAGACGATGTGGACAAGCATCTCTTCCAGCACCTGATTGCCTTCAGGACACAGACGTGTATCCAGTCGGACTCATCCATCTCTAGATGGGTTAAGCTGCCTTAAATCCCAAGTGAGGACCAGCTGAAGACATCAGACAGATGCAGACCTTCCTGGCTTGCAAGCTTGGATTGGCAGTTTCCACCTTTATGATGATGTGAGAGGCATGTGCATTCAGTAAAGCCTTAGTTCTCAGTTTGAATTCAGACCACCCCCTGGGTAAGGAGGATCTTTTCCCCTTGAGCCTGGTCAGGGGCATGAGCCTCAGATATCACTCAGCCTGGAGATTGTGAGAGGAAATAAACTACAGGCCCTGCAGGGTGCGGCATTGCTGAGCCAGGATCTGCAGTGTGTGAGGCGCATTCGATGTAGTTTCCACTTCCAGTATTTCCAACTTTAGACTGGGAGATCAGGAGGTAACCTCACAACTCATGAACCACTGAGCAGCTATGCAATCCAAGTTTAAAATCTTGCAAATCACAATAACATACGTTGAAGGTGATTAGCGCCTGATACCTCCAAGCAATGAAGTCCTCGGATAGCTGGTGAATGTGATGTTTGATAGAAAACCAGAGCAACACACTAGAGGCTTTTTGGGGGGTGGAGGGAGTGACCATTTCCTTCCTGCAGAGCCGTGTGCACACTGAGGGACTCCTGAGCCGGTCCCCTGAAGAGCCCAGAATGTGCCGTGTTTGGGTGTTGCAGTTCTTTCGCAAAGGTGATTTGACCAAGCAAACCCCAGGCAAATTGTGATTCAAATTCCCTTGGCCCCCAAGGAAGCCATCAATTTCAGCCACCTTCTGTCTGGATTTCCCCTGTCAACCATTTGCTGCTTGATCATTGTTTCCAATGGCTAAAGTGACCCTTGCCTATGGTGGCTAGAAAATGCCCTGGTTCCCGCAAAGTGAGAGAGAGACGCTGAGGCTGGTCTCTCACTCTGCAAATACCTAGGTAGCCGAATAGCCCTGTGCCCGAAGTAGGCACACTTGAAAACACTGTTGATGTGGCATTAAAGCACAAGGTCGTTATAAGGACAAGAGGTTGTCTCCCAAAGGGTGTCCTTCCCAGGGCCAGCATTTCTTATCTGCATCCAATCCTCAGAATGGTCTGGGAGAAATCTATAGCAAAGTGGCCAGAAAAAATATGACTTATGAGTGTGTCCCCACCTCACGTCCATGTGTCCCTCCCTCCTGCTCCAAGATCCCCATGAATGCCTCATGCAAGGATGGTACCCGGCCCTATATATGCTACGTCTTTTCCTATACATCCATACCTATGGTAAACTTTCACCTTTCACCTAAAGGAAGCACTTCCCAGCTTCTCTTTGGTGAGGCTGAATTGCCAGCACCACTAGTGTTGTGCTTAGGGGTCTCTACTAAAAAACAAACAAGGATTACTTTAACCCAACCTGTTATGATTTTGATCTAAAATGGCCCCCAAATCTCGTGTATGTGGAAAGTGATTGGATTCCAGAGCTTACAGCTAACTTCCTGTTGGGAGATGGGGTCTTGTTGGAAGAGACGAGTCTCAGTGGCCTTGACCCAAAAGAGTATCTTCCTCTTCCTGGCTCCTCCCTTGACTCCCTTTGCTCCTAACTGCTGTGATATCTGCAGCCCTCCTCCATCCAGTCCAGGCCGTTCCACCATTCCACCATTACACCAACCAGGTAAGGACTGAGACTTTTAAAACACTGGCCTAAATAAACCTCTTCTGGTCCTAGCAAACAGAAAATGATCAATACACACACAAGCACTGTGATCATCCAGACAGGTATCAAGTGACTCACAGGAAGGACACTCAGCATGGAAATTTTGGACAAGGTAGCAATTTACTTCCCCATCTGAGACACAGAGAAAGGACAAGGCTTCATCATGGTGTGTAATTTGAAACTGATGAATTCTTTAGCTCTGGAATTTTCCATTGAATAATTTTTGGATCATAGCTGATCTCAAGTAACTGAAACCATGAGTAAGGGGGGATGTCTTGTTAGTTTATATCATGTGAAGAATTAAGCATATTCATTTACAGAACTATGTCGAAGCTTCCATGTTGAAGCTCAACCAGTGAACTTAACTCTTGTAGCAGGAGTGAAAGAGAATGAGTCACAGAGGGGATCCCTTGGTCTGACCATTTTTACATCTGGATTCTTGTACCTCTCTCTTCTCTCCTTGGGCTTAGCAAGTGGTGTGGCCATGTCACAGGTGGCCCAGTGGTCATGACTCTGCCTCAGTGAGCCATGCTATGGAACCTGCTTTTGGGTTGTGGTGGCTTTAATTTCTCCTGAAGTGTCTTCGGAGACAGCACTGATGTGTGTTAAATGCATGGGAGCAGTCACCCCCTCATGAACATACTCGGTCATGTGGAGTCTATGTGACGTCTTGCACATACCAGGAACCAAGGGGACCGAGGGCCACAGACTTGGTTCTCTGCTCTGGAAGTATCTGGGGAAATACACTGTGATGAAGCTTGGCCAGGACACTGTGACTGCATGGAGAGGACAGTGCCATGGGCCACCCTCATGCCGGGACCCAGGGTCACTCCAGGAAGCTGTGACACCCGAGCTGAAGCTCTCCAGAATCACTTCAGCTGGGAAAACAAAATGGAAATTGTTTCTTATTTTAGTCAATAAGTGTATGAATATATAACTGGCACCAATATAAAGCACACTGCAAAATTGTAACTTACAGGTAGAAAATATCCAAGAAAAGATGAAATTTTCTTTGTCTATATTCTATGATTAGTAGAAAACTATATAGCCTAAATATAAGTTTTATTAAACTTTCCCAAACCGAAGAGTAAGAAATGTGAAAAATACAGTGAGTGCTTAAATTTTAAAAGTTTTAGTACAGTAAAATACACACTGGCATCCATGCCCCCCAAAATCTTCCCCCTCACTTCAAACACCCATCCTCTTTGCCACTTCCTGAAACAGCCAGGAAATCCTTTCATGAGTGTCTTCAGTTACTGTCACCGCTGCCTGGATGTCCGGAGTGGACCCAAACTGTCTGCTTCTCCCGATCACTTTGAATCTGTGGAAGAGCCAAAAGTAGCGCAGTGCTAGATATGGTGAATAAGGTAGACGAGGACTCATTGCAACGTTCGGAGGAACCTGGTCTTCTGTCAGATGGCAACGGGCAAGCACTTGCACTGTGTTTTTATCGCACCTCATAAAAACACTCAGGAAAGAGGCTTCCAGATCTGCTTCAGAAAGTGGCAAGAATTACAGAATATGCCATTTGAAGTGAAGGAAAACATTTGAGTGGGATTAATGTTAATGTGTAATAACTTTTTTTCAATGTAAACATTCACCACATATTTCGATCACACCTTGTATTTTCTTGTTAATACCGTTATTCTCAAACATGAATTAAAAGTGCCCAAAGACACCGGTTTATTCAAAATCCAAATTGTGCATTCCAGAAAGAGACATAAAAACATATTTTACAAAATTTCTTTAAAGGAAAACATTTACTACCTAATGTCAAGATTTTATTATTAAAATTAAAATCTGGAGGGTTTATCATAGCATCTGTACCACACCAGATGAACATTAAAAATAATAGAATTTTGAAGGGCCCTAAGAAACATTAAAATGAGGTCAAATTCAGTTGACAGTTAGTGTTAACTATATTTAACCAAACAGAAATTCCCTGAAAACATATTGCTTCAGTGTTTTATAAATAGTAACTGCCGTGGTTTGTATTTTGAATGTTCACAAAGGCCCATGCACTCATTCTGGGTCCCCAGAGGGCGGCGCTTCTGCAGCTGTCTTTAGGAGGCAGTGGATCCTTCAGGAGGGGGGTTTAGCAGGAGGTCTTTGCGTTATTGGAGTTGTGACCTTGAAGGGGGTTGTGAAATCTCAGCACCTTTTTCCAGTAACCAGTTTTGCTCCTCGATGCATCCCCTTTGTAAAAGACCCAAAGCAATGGTGTTGACAAACCATGAACAGAACCTTCAAAACCGAACCAACAGGAACCTATTTTCTTCACAAGTTGATCATCCCAGGGGTTCTGCTACAATGGCAGGAGGCTGACAAACATAGTGACTCAAGCAGTCTTCTTGTTAACCTGTCTCCTATCCGTTGACTCAGACCCCCTCCACCTTCAGCTGAAAGTCACCCAATCCTTCCAAATGTCCAGGTCAGAGATGGGCACCCCATGTGGAACTCTCTTTCTTGCATTTCCTTCAGCCAACATATCGGTAAATCCTAGCTGAGCAGATGCAAAAGAATGCAGATACAAACTCTGTTTCTCCTAAAACATGCTAACAACACAGATCACTTTGTGACCCCAAAATGTGTGTGAATCCCCGGAATTATTTGTGCTGGCTTGTAAGACCTTATTCTCTGCACCTGTGCCCTCCTTGCTCACAAAGTACAGCCCATCCCTTGCTCTTCCTCATCAACCTGGGCCCATTCAACCTGGAGTGGCTGCAGATTCTGTACGGTGAGCTGTTCACCAAAATTTATTAGTTCCCTCACCTCTTTCCACTCACTGCTCAATGCCACCTTTACCACGAAGGTCACCCTGGCCATCCTGCTTAAAACTAAAAGTTGTCCATGACCCAACCACCACTGGAAATGTTTACACTGTTTATTTTCCCAAACAGGAATGGCCTCCTTGTGCAGTACAATCTCCACGTACCACTTATAGTCTGCCCCCTTCTGTCAGAATGCCAACCTCCTAAAGGTTAGATTTGGGTTTTTCTTCTTCTTCCTCCTCCTCCTCTTTCTCCTCCCCCTCCTCTTTTCTGCTTCCCTGAGGTATCTCTGGAACAGCTCTGACACACGGGAAGTG
>RJWT010043516.1:0-11939 GCA_004365215.1 Cuniculus paca
GTGAGGCCTGCAGGGACTGGGAGTCAGACCCCAGCAACCTGCCCACACCTGGGAAGCATCTCTGAGGTCTGCAGGGACTGGTAGTCCATGCCCAGTGATCCTCAGACATCCAGAAACACTCAGTGAGACCTGCAGGGACTGGAATTCTGCTCCCAGTGTCCCACAGTCATTTGAGAACCCTTGATGAGGCCCATGGGGACTGGAAGTCTGCACCCAGTGAGATGCTCACACACAAGAACCATCTCTGAGGACCACAGGGAGCAGGAGTCTGTGCCCAGTGACCCAGAATCATGCAGGAGCCCACAGTGAAGCCTGCAGGGACTGAGAAGCAGTGCCCAGTGACCTGCCCACACTCAAGAACCATAGGTAGGACTCCTGGAGACTGAGAAGCTGCACCCAGTGACAGACTCAATCCCAGGAACCATCTCTGAAGCCCACAGGGACCAAGAGTTTGGGCCCAGAGACTCACAGCCATAAGCAACCCTCAGTGAAGACCACTGTCAGAGAAGTTGCCAACACAGAAAGCAACTAGGACTTGGCATATGACTGGTTCTGTGGACCACTGGAAAATGCCAAAACAAAAGAGTAAGACACAATGTCAAACTTCCAGCCCATCAGGATCAAGTCCATGAGACATAGACATGGATGAATATGGAAAACAAACACCTGAAATTTCTAAAGTGATAGCAATGGAAGTAAAGAAACAACTCCAGGAAGCTGTAATGGAAATCAGACTAGAAATAATCTCTCAGGGAAAAACAGAAATGATAAACATAATGGAAGAATTGGTGACTATATCCAAAGATGACATAGTGTAAAAAATATAGGAGTATAGGAAAATGAAGGAAACCTTGAATTAACAATATAGGAAACAATTAGAATACATGAAACAGATTCAAGGAAATATCCAGGAAATCAAAAATTGCATTGAGAGCTGGGCATGGTGACTTATGCCCTTAATCCCAGCACTCAGGAGGCTGAGTCAACAAAAAGTTGTGGCAAGTTCAAGGCCAACCTGGGCTACAAAGTGAGCTCAAGGTAAGCCTGAACTCATAGTGAAACCCTGTCTCAAAAAATACATAAAAATAATTCCTTTGAAAGCTGGTGAAACAGCATAAATGAAACAGAAGACAGACACAGATCTTGAAGACAGGATTGCATTTAGTGACCATGAAAGAAAAGATCTATTAAAAATAACAAGGAATTCAACAGCTGCAAGATGATGCAAAGAGAAACAATATAAGTTTGATAGGTGTTAATGAAAAAGGAGATAACACAAATGACATAAAAAGACTATTTGCAGAAGTAACAGCAGAAAAGTTCCCAAACACAGGAAAAGAACTTGACATACAGGTAAGCAAGGCATATAGAACTCCATTAGCCATAATCAAAATAAATCTATATCTCAAAATATAATAATCAATATCCTAGAAATTCAACATAAGAACAGAATATTAATGCTACTAGAGAAAAGAAAGAGATCATCTATAAAGGAAAGCCTATCAGAGTCACAGCAGACTTCTCAACACAAACCATCAAGTCAAGAACATCCTGGATTGAAGAATTTCAAGTACTGAAAAAAAATAACTTCCAACCCAGATTGATGTACCCTGCAAAAATATCTTTTAAAATCAATGGAGAAATAAAATACTTCCATGACAAAGAACAGCTGAAGAACTTTATGAACACTCAACCATCTTTACAAAGAATACTGAAAGACATTCTAAAAAGAGATAAAAATGACAACTCCAGGAACAACAGAAAAAAACCAAGTGAGGACAAACAATTAAACAGAGGCAAAAAGTAGGAAACCAATAGCAGAAAGATAATATAACAAAGATAAGCCAATATATATCAGTTATAACCATCAATATGAATGGCCTCAATTCACAAATCAAAAGAAACAGACTGGCAGAGTGGATCAAGAAACAAAATCCAGCAATATGCTGTATACAAGAAACACATTTAACACAAAAGGAAATTCATAGACTGAAAGTCAAAGAATGGAAAACAATACTCCATGTGACAGGAACCCCCACACCCCCCAAAAGAGCAAGGGTAGCTATTCTCTTTGCAGACAATGTGAACTTCAAGCCAAGAATTATCAAGATGAAGAAGGTCACTACATACTTGTTAGGGAAAACTTCAAGAGGAAGCGATAAGAATCATAAGTATATATGCACTAAGTGTGGGAGCATCCAACTATTTAAGACAAATATTATTAGACATGAAAAATCAAGTAAACAATAATACAATTATAATTTGGGACCTTAACATCCCATTGTCACAAAGAGACAGATCAATAGACAAAATATCAGCAAAGAAATAACAGAACTGAATCAAACTTGTAAACTAATGGACTTAGTAGATGTGTACAGAATGTTCCACCCAGTAACATCAGAATAAACATTCTTCTCAGCTGCACATGGGACATTCTCTAAAATAGACCATAGAACATGCTTAAACAACTAGAAAGGAATTGAAATTATCTCATATATATTATCTGACCATACAGCAATGAAATTGAAAATTAATGACAAAAGAAACCACAAAGGCTCCCTAAACACATGAAAATTAAATAGCACCCTACTGAACAACCAATGGTTCACAGGGGAAATTGAAGAAATTAAACAATATGTACAATCAAATGAAAATGCAAATACGCATTACTGGAACCTATGGGATGCAATGAAAGCAGTATTCAGTGGGAACTTTAAAGTAGTGAATTCTCATATCAGGAAAACAGAATGAGCACAAATAAACAACATAATGCTGCATCTCAAACTTTTACAAAAAGAAGAACAAGTCAAGCCCAAAGCCCAAAGAACAGAGGAAATTATAAAGATCAGAGAAAACATTAACACAATTAAGACTAATAAAACAAAACAAAGAATTAATGAATCAAACAATTGGTTCTTTGAAAGAATAAACAAAATTAATAAACTCCTAGCCAACCTTATCTAAAAAGGGAAAGAAAAAACTCAAATTCATACAATAAAGGAAGAAAAGGGTTAAATCATTATAGATGCTGTGGGAATATAGAAGATCATCAACACCTACTCTGAAAACCTTTACTCTCATAGAATTGAAGGCACAGACAAAATGAAAAGAATCCTAGAAACATATGAATTACCAAAGCTGGATCAAAAAGATATAAAACTTCTGAATAAACCGTTATCAGTTAATGAAATTGAAAATGTAATTAAAAGCTTACTGGGACTGGGGATTTATCTCAGTGGCAAAATGCCTGCCTGGAAATCACAAGGTTCTGAGTTCCATCCCTGGTTCCAATAACAAAACAAAATAAAACAAAACAAAACAAAGCAAAACAAAACAAAACCTTACCAACAAAAAAACTCAGGTTTTGCTGGCTTTCAGCTCAATTCTACAAGAAATTTAGAGATGATTTAATACCAATATACTGCAATCTTTTTAATGAAATTGAAAGGGAAGCAATTCTCCTTAATTCATTCTGGCAGGCAAATATTACCCTGATACCAAAACCAGAGAAAGATCCAACCAAAAAAGCAAAATTATAGGCCTATCTTCCTAATAAACCTAGATACAAAAATTCTTAGTAAAATACTAGCAGACAGAATGCAGAAAATCTTAAAAAGATTATACACTACAACCAAGTGGGATTCATCCCAGGAATGCAGTGATGGTTCAACGTATGCAAATCAATAAATGTAATACACCATATTAACAGAGTGAAAGACAAATATCATATGGTCATCTCAGTAGATGCAGCAAAAGCTTTTGATGAAGTCCAACAATCATTCATGGTAAAAACACTAGAGAAAATCAGAATAGATGATCTTTACTTCAATCTGATGAAAGCCATCTATGACAAACCAACAGTCAACATCATACAAAATGGTCACAAACTGAAAGCTTTCACTCTAAAATCAGGAACAATACAAGGTTGTCCACTATCACCACTCTTATTCACTACAGTGCTGGTAACATTACCCAGAGCAATTAGATAAGAGAGAGAAATAAAAGGAATAAAGATAGGAAAGGAAGAAGTTAAATTATCATTATTCACAGATGACATGATCCTCTACTTGGAAGACTCCCAAAACTCCACCAACAGGTTTCTAGACTTAGTAAGCAAATCCAGCAGTGTAGCTGTGTACAAAATCAGTACTCAAAAGTCAATAGCATTCCTGTACACAAACAGCAAACTCACTGATAGAGACATTAGGGAAACTACACCCTACACAATAACTTCAAAAAACTGAAATACGTAGGAATCAATCTAACAAAGGACATAAAAGACTTACACATTGAAAATTACAGAACTCTGAAAAAATAAAGTGAAGAAGAATTCACAAAATTGAAAGATATCCCTTGTTCATGGATAGGGAGAACCAACATTGTGAAAATAACTATACTCCTTAAACTTTTATACACTTAATGCAATCCCTGTCAAAATGCCATTAGCATACCTCACAGATCTAGAGAAAATATTCCTCAAAGTCATGTGGAAGCATAAGAGACCTAGAATAGCAAAGGTAATCATAGGCAACAAAGGCAAGGCAGGAGGCATCACAATCCTGGTCTTGAATTTATACCGCAAAGCTGCTATAATAAAATCAGCATAGTACTAGCAAAAAACCAAACCCGAGGATCAATGGAACAGAAGTTGCAGGTACAAGTACAAACACATTCAGCCACCTTATCTTTGACAAAGGAGCAAACATGCTCATAGGAAGAAAGACAGTCTGTATAATAAGTGGTGGTGGAAAAACTGGCTTTCTACATGCCAAAGGCTTATGGTAGTGCCGTGCCTATCACCACGCACTGAGGTAAAGTCAAAATGGATCACAGATCTAAATATTAAAACAGAAACACTGAATCTGCTGGAAGACAACATACACAGAAATCTTGAGGACATTGGAGTAGGCTGAGACTTCATGAACAAAACCAAACTGCACAGGAAATACTTCAAAGAATAAACAACAGGGATCTTGTCTTATGAAAAAGCTTTTGTACATAGAAAGAAATCACCAAAAAATTGAAAAGAAAACCCACAGATTGGGAAAAGATTTTTGACAACTCCCTCAGACAAAGGACTTTTATGTGAGCATATAAAGAATTGAAAAAAATCAAGTCCCTCAAATTTAAAGACCCAATCCAAAAATGGTCATCTGAGATGAATACACAATTCTCAGATAAAGAAATACAAATGGCAAATAAATATGTTTAACTTCATCAGTTATAAATATCAATTAAAACAACACTGAGATATATCTCACTCCAGAAAGAATGGCTAGCATCAAGAAATTAACCAATAACAAATGATCATGAAAAAAAGGAGCCTTTTTCCATTGTTGGTGGAGTGTAGACTGTTTAACAATTTGGTAATCAGCATGGGGATTCCTCAAAAAACTAGAATTACAGGTTGCATTTGACACACCTATTCCCTTTCTGGATAATTTTCCAGAAGAATTGAAAACCTCATGCCACATTAATATATGCACCCATGTTTATGGCATCACAATTTATAATAGCTAAGTCTCAGAAACAATCGAAATGCCCATCAACTGAGGAATGAATAAAAGAATGTGATATTTTTATATAATGGAATACTGCTCAGCCATAAAGTATGATAAACTCAAGGCTTTCATAGGTAAATGGATGCAACTAGAAACCATACTCATAAGTAAAATAAATCAGACTTGCATATGTAAACACTGTATTGTCTCTTCAGTGAAAGAAACTGAAAGAGTAAATAAGATCCCAAAGTTACAATAGATATTGTACAAGGGAAAGAAACTGCTCAAAAGGAAATTATATTGTATCATCAATCTTGTATGCCTGTATCTGGTAGCCTGAGAAATTACTTTGAGGATAACAATGTGCAATATAACAGCCATTGTTAAATTCCCATCACCTTTTTTTGAAATCCTATATTGTTGTTTGTTGTTACTGTTGCTGCTATTGTCCCCATTTTGGTTTTGTTTGTTTGTTTTGTTTTTAATTGTTTGTGTTTTGATTTACTATTTTTTCTTCTTAAAAATAAAAAAGTCACAGTCAGGTCTATTAAGTCAAGTTTTACATTTTCTAGAGTTCTCTGAAATTTTAGATATTTTAGGTATTTTAATTTTCAAATTTGTACTTTCTTTTTCTTTCAATGGATAGTTCCAAGGATTGTATGTTTTCAAACATAATTTTAAAATAAAACATTTAATAAACTAAATAATAAAAATGGTGACATATTTAAATTTAATATTTATATGGGTAGGAAATGCACAAAAATAAAATGTCAAGTTGGCAAATTATTTCCATCTTCTGAAGTACATAAAGATGTGGATAACCCTAAGACTGGAAGAAAGCAATAACATCTTGTTACCATATATGCATATCAGTTTCCTCAAGTGTGTATATGGCAACCCTTAATCCAGGATGATTCCTAAATAGATAATTTTGATTTTGATTTATTAGTTTATTCCTCATTTTACAATCACTTAACAACTATTATGGGAACAGTATTGTTCTAAGAGGCAGAATAAACTTTTTACCTTCTTAAAACTAGTATTAGAGTGGGATTATAGAGAATATCAAGTAAATACATGAGATAGATCAATCCAGATAGTTAAAAGTACTATAAAGATAATAAGATAGAACACAAATTTGAGCAGTACTTTGGATTATGCAAATCAGATAATTATTTTAGCAAAGAAGTTTCCAGGCATAGATAAAAGGACCAAGATCAAGTATGGACTTAGCACATTTGAAGAACAACAAAAACCATTATGGCTCTAGATAAGTCAGGAAACAAGGTAAAGACATAAAAATAAGGGCTCTGGACCATATTAAAGTCTATGTAAGAGGACTGAATTAAGTTTTAAATGTGACTGAACTATTTTGGAGGTGTTTAAGTAAGAACATGACCTAACATGGTTTTTATTCATAAAAATTTCCTCCTGGCTCTGAGGTGTCAGGTAGAAAACCCACTTTCTAGTCCTAATTCTGTTGTCAACAAACTATGTGATTTTAGGTTAGCCTTCAGTATCTTGGGCCTCTATTTTCTTATCCATAAAATAGGGATTATAATGCCTACTTCATGTAGAGTTTGAGGATCAAGGGAGACCATAAAAGTGAATATAATCTTGAAAAAGTCAATGATATCTAAATTTGCAGTGCTACACCTGAGGATGACTCCAAGGAGCACAAATCCAATACGTCATGTCATTGCAATAGCCTTTTAGACACAATTCACTGAACCATGCAATTAAAAATTATAGTTAGCACCTGAAGAATAAATTAGATTTTGAAAGTCTATCTTCACTTTCTTTCAAGCAATTTTGCCAGCTTTCAATGGAGTTTTTAATATCCTGGATATCTCTTTGAATCTGTTCCATGCACTCTGTATCATTTTCATTGTTTTGTTTTGATTGGTTTTATTGTGTTCTGTTTTGTTTGATTTTGTTGTGTCTTATGGTATGGCAGCTATTTTGAAGATAACATGAGGTATTATGGTAGCCATTGTTGATTTCCTATTATCTTATTTTGAAGTCCTGCATCACTCTCATTGCTTTGCTTTGATTGTCTTGATTCTGTTTCATTTTGTTTGGTTTTATTCTCTTTAAAATAAAATTTAAAAAGAAAAATAAACAACAACAACAAAAAAAGAAAAATAAATTTTCTCTTGAAA
This sequence comes from Cuniculus paca, assembly GCA_004365215.1. Classification (NCBI taxonomy): domain Eukaryota; kingdom Metazoa; phylum Chordata; class Mammalia; order Rodentia; family Cuniculidae; genus Cuniculus; species Cuniculus paca. Next base: position 7,664 of record RJWT010043516.1, read on the forward strand.
AATTGTGAGGCAAAAGAGAATAGCCTCAGTAAACAGGAAGGAAGATATGGCAGACATACAGGTAAGAGAGCTTGAAAGTAAGAAATAAAGCTGAAAAACGGTTGCTGGTGTGATAGTAAGTGTTTGAGAAAGAGAAGAATAAGGAATAGGTCTAAGGTTTTGATCTGACAGGTAGAAAGATCATAGTATCATGCTCCTAGATAGAGGAAAACTTGAACTAAAACAGTGGGACAAAATTAAAATTTCTGTTTATCTTATGTTGAGATCCCATTATTCCTCCAGTAAAACCATACAGATCTGGAACTTCAGAGTAAGACCTCATGTGAATACACTTATCAAGAGATTAAACTGAGACATGAAAGTGTTGGAGGACTGAGCCCTGTGAAAGGGGACAGATTCAGCAGTGTGAGAGCAAAGTTGTGACAAAGGAAGTAAACTATCCTTCCTTTACTCAGAAGCATGAGAAAGGTAAGAAAAGTAATGGCTGTTTTGAGAAGAAAGAGATCACAATACCTAGTGCTACTAGAGTTGCTCTATATAGGCAAGGTGACTAAGAATTGGTAAGTGGATGACCTGCATAACACAAGCTTTGCAGATAATGGAGATAAAATCCTGCTGGAAACACAGAAACGAGAAAATGAAGGATTTCCATTTTGAGTCATATTTTTGAAAAATTTTACCAAAGACACTTTCTGGGGTAGAACAGTTAAAAATATTTCCCTAAAAGATATTTTTAAAAATGTATATTCAAGCATAGACTAGCTGTTGGTAAATTAAGAGAAAAAATACAAACAATAAGTAATAGTGATTGTGAAAAAAAGGCATTGAGTACTCTTCAGTTCAAGAAAACTATGCTTGAATTATTTAAATTAGCTTTTTTTTAAAAACAGGGAGCTAACTGAACTCATGATCTCTGCTCAGCCTCCAACTGGGTGTGTTAGAGTTGCAGTCACACACCATTATTCCCAGTCAGGCCTGATTTTAATACTGTATTAGTCACTTTCCCATTACTAGGACAAAGTACCCAGTACTCACAATTTATGAGAAGATGTTTATTTTGGTTTAGGTTTCAGAAGGTTTAAACCATGGTTGCTGAGATTCAAGAAAAAAAAGAAGAAAAACAGCATAGTAGAATAAAAGTAATCAGCCTATGGCAGCCAGGAAGCAGAGATACAAGAATATCTCAGGGACAAGAATATCTCCTTCCAGGTCATGTCCCAATTTTCCTATGAACTCACCATTGAATTAATCTGCTGATCAGTCTAGCACCTCCATGATCCAATTATTTTGCAAATGTCTACCTCTGAGCATATGACACATTTGGGAGCATTCTATGCCTGAGCCATAACATGCTAAACCTGGCCAAAAGACTCATGTTCATGTCATTATGCAAAATGCATTTAGTCCATCTCTAACAGTAACCAGTCTTAACATTCCCATCATTGAAAAGTTCAAGATCAAAGTCTCTGTTGAAACTCAGCTCAAATTCTTAGATATGAGCTCCTATAAAAATAAAAAGGAAAATTAAATATTTCTAAAAGCTAAGAGAGTTTGGAGATAAGAAATAAGGCTGAAAGACCACTGCTGATGGGATAGAAAATAGTTGCACAGCATAAACATTCCCATTCCAAAAGAGAGCAATAGGATGTGTATAAGTTAGGGCTACCTACAGGAACAAAGTGAGTAGAAAATGCATGTATAATTATAGAAGAGGGTTCATTAGCTAGATGTACAGGATCAGAAACAGAGTAGTTCATGATGGACATTTGCAGGATCAGAGTTGGGAGAATCCAGCAGTTTCTCAACCAAAAAGATGCAAATCACAGAAAATAAGGATGTAGCACAGACTGTAGGCCTGAAAGCTCACTGTAAATTCACCTATATGAGGCCACAATGGAAGAATGAAGCTATTGTAGACATAGAATCCTATGTCCAAGCACAACAGCAGCAAAGTTCAGGTACACTGAGGAAGACTGGCACTCTTCCTTTTCCATTTTATTCCACCAAGGCTATAAGCCTGTTTTTTTGTTTGTTTGTTTGTTTTTTGTTTGTTTTTTTGGTGCCATCAGCAGCAAAGTTGGATCTTACCCCCCTCTTTGCTGGCCTACATACCAACCATCCACAGACACATATAGAACTGTGCTTTTCTAATTTCCTAGGTATTTCTCAATCTATTCAAGTTGATCAGTCACAATTAACATCACAAAGAGATAGAAAGTAATTGGACAAAAGGAAAACCAAAACCCTCATGGCAAACATTAAAACCTGTATATCTATGTCCAACACCTAGGATAGGTTTTGGTAAGGTGTAAAGGCCACAGACCTTGGTTGGTCCCATTCCTATGGCCTTGCAGGTTGCAACCCATCAAAGCCTCTATCTTGGGTTGGGTCTGCCCACTGACTATGAGTGTTTGGAGATAGTTCATATTCCTGAAGTCTCTATCTTCTTTAGGGTCTCAATGAGAGCATTGGGCTCACACAGGGTCATACTTCATCTCTGAGACTGTCATATTATGTCATACTACGCCACCTGGCCTCCCAGTTCTTTCTTTGAAATCTGGGTGAAGACTTCTGTAACCCCACACCTCTTGCATTATGCATGCCTGAAAAACCAGTAACATGTAGATGACAGGGACTGCAGTAGCAGGACCTGCTGCCAACTTAAGCAGTAGCCAGACTCCCTTGGACTAGAGCAAGAGTGACTTCTGATTACTTGGATTGCTGAACTCAGGTGTACCCAAACCTAAGCACCATTGGGATTCTTTTCTCAAAGAAAAGTTTGTTTCCATGAAATTTAACCTCGTATGATTTTGAACATGTGACAGGCTGAGCCTGAGTTGCACTCATTCCAGGGTTCCTATTGCTCCCATTGCAAAGTACTTGGCTTCCTTTCAATGATTTAATGATGCTAATACTTTTAACAACAATCCTGGGCCTCAAATTTACACAGTCTTTCACTCAACCAAAGAGCAAAGTTTTGTATTGATTTACCTTTAATTTTTGTTTAGTTCTCACTGTACATCTGTCAAAAAGCTGTCTGTATAAGCCATGCTTCATTAAAATATCCTTTGCCAGATTAATTATTTACCACTTTTAAATTCAGTCTCACACAAAGTTTTAGGACATAAATAAAAGATAAACAAATTCTTTGCAAGAACAAAACACACATGGTCTTTAGTTCAATTTGCTAAAGAATCCTCATTCTAACCTAAAACTTTCTGAGTATGTCCTGTATTATCTGTGTTTCTATCAGCATTTTGGTCTTCTGAGCTCTTACCAGAATATTCTGTTGATCTCTACTTATAGCATGCTGTGATTTGTTTAAATCTCCCACCAAAACCTCATGCAGTCATGGAGATTGCTGAAACTAGCATTTCTGATTGGTTCACTGTCTACCTCTGGGATTGGCTGTATGAGCGTTGCACCTGCCCAGGGGTGGGTAGCTGGAATACAATATAAGGGAGGGAGGGAGGCATGCTTTGCCCTTTTTACCCTTTTTGCTCTTGTTGCTTGTGGCCACCATGAACGGCTGCCCCTTAGCCATGTCACCCTGCCTTGGAGCCAGCTAAGTATGGACTGAAACCTCCAAAATTGTAAGCTAAATAAACCTTTCCTTCTTTCATTTTAGGCATCAGGTATTTTGTCTCAACAACAAGAGAAAAGTAACCAAGACAGAATTTGGTACCAGTGGAGGGGGGTTGTTGCTGTGACTACCTGACCATGTGGTTCAAGAGTCTTTGGGAATACATTGTGAGAAGAGTTTGGAAACATTCAGAGATGTCACTTGAAAGAGTGACACTAGAACATTTTAGGCTGTTCCATATGGGAGATTCTGGTCAGAGCTCAGAAGGCCAGAAAACCAGTAAAAACCAGGCTTGGGAGGTTTCTGATGGGAAGAAGGACTGAATTCTTTGTTGAACTCCAGACAATGTGTGCTCTGGCTTGGCAGAATGTTTATTTGTATTCTCCTCATGTCCAGGACTTCGCCTGAGACTAAGATTAAGGGTGGTGGACTGATTAATCTGGTAGAAGAAATTTCAAAGCAGTAGAAAGTTGAGGTGGTGGGATGGCTATTGTTTGGGGCTTTTAGTCAGATTTATGTTACAAATTAAGAGCCATGTGCCCAACAGGGTGATTTAAAACAATGTAGATTTGGCCAGTAAGGAAGCTCCAATAAAGCTGTGGACTGCAAAGATAGAGCTGGCAAAATTTCAATTGCTGAGAAGGAAGAGAATAGAAAAATGGCCTGGTGGTATCATGGGATGCCAAGGTGGGT
>RJWT010043517.1:0-11954 GCA_004365215.1 Cuniculus paca
ATCCAAAAGGGCTGAATGTCAGGGAGCACGAGAAAGAGCCCAAGAAGTTAGTTGCAGAGGTGAAGCATGTCACAGCGGACAGCTGTAGAGTTCAGTTTCAGGGAGAAATCAAAAGAGGACTGGAGAGAAACCACCTAAAAAAACTCACTTAGATTGGTGGGCTGAGGCATTGAGTGTAGAAAAAGAAACAGAACAGGACTCAAGCATTCTGCTAGGCACAGTCTAAGTAATCAAAAACCCTGGGTCAGACTCCACAGGCTCAAAGTAAGAATTCTGTTTCTGTCAAATCTAAGATTTTCTTAAAATTTCAATTTCATCCCCATTTTCTGGTGAAAGCACTCCTTAAACACGTCTTACTGAAATTAGCTGAAAAAACAGAAAGGGTCCATTTGTATACAAACTGTCAAACCCTACAAGTAAGAGTCGTAAAATGGACAGTGGCTCTCCTCCGGGAGATCTGCTACGACTTGTAGGCTAAGCACCAGAAGCATCTAGGTAGCCGGCTGAGGTGGCTCTAACTGCTTTGTCAAAGCTTCTGCAGTTGCTCCCTGGTAAGATCACAGTCTTGGCCCACATGTTGCCTCGCAAGCTTGCTTCTTTCCCCTTTGTGGCATTGGTCACATCTTGCCAGTGCCCTTGAGTCCCCGCTCCACTGACATTTTCTTGCATCTACCTTGCAAATATGCAGTAATGAAGTGATATAGCTCCGGGCATAAGATATTCCCAGAGCTGACCCTGGTCTGGTAGAACAACAACAACAAAAAAAGACTTATAGGCCCTTGGGAAAGCTGCTGCCTCGATAATCCATGGGGTCCAATTTGCTATGCCTTTTGTATTCCTTGACAATTCTATTACCAGTCCTAGCTCCCTCAATGACTACTCCAGCCGTTCAGTTCTCCTGCTGTCTTTGCCATTCTCTGCCCTCCTAACAGCTCATTTAATCATGCTTCTTATTTCACAGAAACACAATGCTGCTAGGTGTGAATTAATCTATAGCTGCCACTCATCCTGACCTTCCATCTCAGAGGAAGAAGTGTCTCCTCTCTCTCAGAAGGATAATCCACCTGCCATTCGTCCCTCTGTCTTCTCTGAGATTGGGTCCTTTCCTTCATATTTCTTTTTACTGAATATTTACTGTCTCCCTACCACTGTAATTTTCTCATGCTCAATTCCCTCCCCTCTCAAAATAAAAATACAAAAATAATTCACTCTGCTATTCTCCTTCATCTATTGCCTTACCCTGTATTCAAATTGCAACCTGCTTCTATCCCTACTGTCCAAGGCGACCTATCTCATGTGTACACTCGACGATGTTACAGTTCTGCTCCGATGCCTCTGTGACCCCACCACCAGCACAACAGTCCTGGGGCACAGCCCCCACTCCTTCCTGTGACACACAAAGCCATCCGCTCTCTGGGCTCTGACTCTGAGTCTGCAGAAGCCTGCTAACCATTAAATGATCCAACTTTCTCTTTTTCCATTCTTTGCAAGTCTTACATTATGGATTCAGACTGCTTCTATTATTTAATTATAGTATTTATTTGTTTGGCACTGGCAACGAAGCCTTCAGGCACGTTTTCATTGCCACAGTATGTCGGGGGGAAAATCTTTAATAAGATTAGGAGGAAAAGATACACATAAACAAGCATTTCTGCTATCGTTGTTACCCGCGTAGAAGCTGTACTTTTAAAAATTCTATCTTCATTTGTCATTCCTGAGTTGAAAGTGATCACTTTACAAGACCGGCTGGCAAGATTTCACAGAAAAGCAAGGCGCTTAGCCACTACGTGGTCTCTCACAAAATAATAAAAATTAAGACACTGATAAAGCAAAAAAGTATCTCTCAAAGGAAATGAGTTATTTGGACCCTACAAAATAATGTCATCAGTGCATAGTAAGCCTCCACAAAAACCTCTAAACTAGAGAATTAATGACACCTTCTGAGTATGACCTGCAATCATGCAATCACACAATCAGTCCCCTGGCCAAGCTAAGTATCCCAGAGAACAATCTACACGTAAGTGACCGGGGAGTTCCGGTACATCCAAATTCTATTTACAGTGACCATAATGGCGATAAAACTGGGCCGTGAATCTAAATGTAAAGCCTGAAGCCTAATCAATTTTACTTTCTCTGAAGAATGAATGCATTAACAGGCAGGGAATATCTGAACACAGAAAGCCCAAAGAATGAGATCTGTTTGTTTTTTTTTTTTTTTTTTGGAGACAAGATCTTGCTATGTAGTTCTGGCTGGCTTTTGAACTCACTATGTAGTCCAGACTGGTCTCAAACTTGCAGCAATCCACCTCCCTCAGCCACCCTAGTGCACCACCATGCTATTAAAGGCATATACCACCATGCCTGGCTTTTTACACATCCCCGACCACCAGCAGAAACCCCCTGCTGAAGGGCAGATCATGCTGACCAGCCTCTGGGACAAAGGCCATTGTGATCGCCAATGTCGTCAAGCAAACTTCTCATTATAAAGCAGTCACACACCCTCATGTAGTTTTGTTGAAGGGAGCAAGGCAAGCATCCCAGCCCACTGCATAGTTTTAGTACTCTCCTTAATAAACCAATACTCTGGTTTAGGAATGATGACTCTTGTGAGTTTGGTTAACAAAACTCTGCCTTTACAATCTCCATTGTACCCAGAAACTGGCAAAATCATATCGTGGTACTTACAAAGATGAGGGTTATATCCTGGCCCTCCTCTTTGTTTAGTTATTTGGCAAGATATCTGCAGAGTCATGCCAGGTGCCAGACAGAAGGGTAGGTACTGGGTATAAACCTGCAAACAAGACCATGTTACCACTCTTGTAGAAAACAGCCTGCTGGGGAGGACAGACCAGTAAGCACACACTGATCATCTGAGGTTGAAGAATGAATGCCAGCTATTTTCCATAAACATATTAATTTCAAGAAACCACTGATCTGTGTTTTGGTGGATGTCATTTAATTCAAAATATTGGAACCACTTTCAAAATGATTACATAAAACTTTACTCTTTTATCCATGAACATGGCTGACAAATTATAAAATATTCTACAGATAATCTCTGCTTACTTGGCCCTTACCTTTTTTCAGTTATCCACGATGAAGATTAATTAGCTATCTCTTACTATTAAGTCAGTTACCATAATGCATTCTTGCCCCCTACGATAGTAGATAGTTTTTTAAAACTTAAAATCATAACTCTAATATAGGTACAAAATGTATATGTATTAAAGATCATAATTTGCTCATAATACAGGAACTGGCTCAAAGAAGAACCCAAAACACTCCCATATTTAAAAATCAGGAGGGCCTGGAATTTAGCTCGGTGGCGTAAGCACCTGCCTGGCAAGTGCAAAGGTCACAAATTCAATCCCCGGTTCAGCAAAAAAAAAAAAAAAACTTCTAAAAATCAGGAATACTGACATGTAATTATGTGCAAAGGGAGATGAAACTGGTTGGGAAGGGGCAGGGGAGTTGTCGGTCCTCTACCAGACAAGGCATAATTTGTATATTTACAGATAAGAATTATTTTGCATTGCTATCATTTAAGTAGAACTCAGAGTTGTCCGAGAGCTCCCATAGGATCAGAATCGCAAACTCAGAGGTGTGTGACCTACTTGAAGCAAGCTTACCCACAGAAGCACCCTATTCAACCCATACCTTTAGTAGTATCACTGACCATCACTGCAATGTTAAAGAAGAATTCCTGGTAACCAAACTAACAGGCTCTCGATTCTTCTGCATTTCAGTCTCTATCTACCCCTATTTTGCCCCAGAGAAGAACAGACCTGGCTTAGACCTGAGACCCTTGGGGCTGTCAGGAAGCACTGCTGAACTTAGTAGACTGAAGTGAGGGTTATCAAAAGAGGGAATATTATGTGAGGATTCATGACAACTTCAAGCCCAGATGAATAACATCCTGTTTCCCCCAAAATAAGACGTACCTGGAAAACAAGTTCTAGCATGATTTTAGAAGAGACTTCCTCTGAAAATGAGCCCCACTGAGTCTTTTGGAGCAAAACATGGCAGTAGGGTCTTAAATAGGAAATGGAATCTTTAGCAAAGTAGAGAGAGAATAAAATAGAAGTAGACTACAAACAAGTGACAAGCCTTGGAGCACCCATATCTCATTTCACTGACCCAGAAATGTGAGATCTTTGGGTGTTTGAGGCAATTTTAAAAGTGTAGGAAAAAATGTAGAATCAGGGTGGACTTCATCTATAGTAGGATGCCTGTCTTCCTGCTTCACCACCAGGTCTCAAAGTAATACAGAATTAAAGTAGCTTAACATTTTCTTACTCTATACAGTCAAGATTGTTTGACCTTTCTTGAGGGTACTTTTCAGGCAGAAGATAAGGACATGGCCAGTTGGCTGAGTACCTGTGCATGACCTGTCAATTACAGAGATTCAGAACACACACACCCTAGCCCTATACCTGGGACCCATCAGAAAATGCTATCTGGTGCAAGATCCAGCAGGTTTTTGATAGGATGGCCTAGATCTGACATCATCCTGAGGAGTGGGGATACAGAGGACAACTGTCATAGCACCCTAGAACTCAGTAACACACTGAGTATATTTGTAACCACATTCCTTGATGCAAAAAGATTTATATCCCCTCCTCATTAAGACTGAAGTTCAGGGGCTAGGGATATAGTTCAGTGGCACAGTGCTGCCTGGCAAGCACAGGTCCTGAGTTCAATTCCCAGTACCCACTTCCCCCCAAAAAAGACTGAAGTTTGTAATAGTGACGTATACAAGATAGTCATCAGGTCCTAGGTACTGTTTTAAACATTGTCTGTGTCATCTCATTTACTCCTCACATGAATGTGCAGGTTAGGTACTAAGTCCATTTTACAGATGAGGAAAATAAGACAATGTTCAGATTAAAAGACATCCCCAAAGTCACTCCATTAATAAGAAGTAGAGTTTTGAGCTCATATACTATGGTTGTGTTCTTAACCACTGTGCTACTCTATTTCATCTTATGGCAAAACCTAATACCTCCCTGATGAAATGCAGAACTATTTCATCATCTAAAACATTACCTTCTCCAGATTATCTCATTCTGAATCTATGGGCGCTAACAAAGATTCTCTCCTTGACCAAACTCTATTCAGGTTCCCCTATTCTTTTCAACTAGACCCTGTTATTGGCTGTGTTTTCACAGCCCAATTTTAGCAATAACCCTGCTGGGTCAGTTTAGCCAGAATCTTCTAAACCTGCTTTCTGACTAGCCTCAGTATCTGTTCAAATTCCTCATTATCGTGCCTGCTTGCCCTGGTCCACCTTCAGTAAGAATCCTATCCAGCCAGTTTAGCCAGAGTCACCTCTTACCTCTGAAGTTTCCTTTTAGTAATTTTCTGCACACTGACCTCCCCCCAACTTTGTCCCGTGGTTACAAATTCCCAGTTGTATTGTACTTAGAGCTGAGTTCACTCTGCTTACTGCAAAATTCCACTGCAGTAATACCTATCAGGATAGTCCCAATTAAAGTCTGCCTTACCATTTTAGCAGTGTCACAAATATTTTTTTCCTTAACAGAGCAATATTTCTATTCTGTAAACTGCAGATAACAATAACAACACAAAATAATTCTCGTTCATAGGCATGCAAATGAATTATGTCCAGGAAAGAAATAACTCACCCCAATAACCACGTACACACTAAGAAAACAATTAGTTTTGCCTCTATTTATGCATCCATCTCAATAGTCCTGATCTATAAATGTGCCTGTTCTGTAGACTCCCCTTTGAACTGGTTCTAATATCTTACCAGTTTCCTCACTGGTGAGTTACAGGAAAATCTTTTAAAAGTGATCACTTTCATATTTGTATGAAAGACATGGTTTTACCTTTTTATGAAAATTATCACCCTGAATGAGAGTGCTGAAAACATTACTGAATTGAATAAACATAGGATGATGATCAAGAAGATAAATTTTAATGGCAAAAATACAGTCATTCAAATCCCAAAAATGCTGCACGCAAGATGATTAACCTTAGGAAGGTTAACCTCCTTGTATACTTTCAGCTTCCTCATGTGTGAAATGGGGATAATGCTATCTCTCGAATGGATCTGCTGCTCAATCTGTAAGAGATAATGCATGAAAATATTCAGCGCGGTGATGGGAATGGAGAATCCACTTAACAAGCAGTATTCAGGAGTAGGAGTGGATACAGCAATGGTTATTACTGTCTTGGCACTCTTCCTGAAGCACCTATGAACCACCTGGAGAATTTATTAAAATGCAGAGTCCATCCAGTTAGTAGATCTAGGACGAAGCCTCATCCACACCATTTCTAATAAGGTCCCAAATGATGGTGACCTGCTGGACTAAGCACAACAACAAGGTTTTAAAAATCTCATGGATTGAGCTCTTCTACCCTGATAATTTTTCCACAAAAATCTCTAATAAGACTTAGCAAAGGAGAAATGTGAGAATTTCTTAGGCCCAGAACATCAAGTGTTAGTGGGAAAAGCAATGAAATTATTTAAAAACTGCATTAGTAAAATGAGCTAAAGTACACGACCATAGTGGGGTTTTCCCCCCAGATAAGCAGCAAATAAAGGAAATACCGGTAATATAAGAGACTTACATATGTGAACACTTCACTTAGTTGCTTTCCTGACTCAGGTGCATGGCTCAGACTCCCAGTTACAAAGAACTTGAGTAGCCTCCAGCAAGGCAAAGCCTCTGGTCCAGCTCAGCTCCAGATTGAGCCCCACAAATGCAGCCTTTGGATGGGCATTGTGCAAGCAAACCCAGTGACAGCTGAAGGATGCCAGTTGCTTCTGAGCAAACTTCCAAGGGATACATATTCTGGAAACGCCTTTAAATGTCAGTTATATCCATGTCCAAGTACCCCTGTTTAGCTATGCAAACAATCCGCAAGTTCTTTCCAAACAAATAATTTCTCTGCAAACTAAATATTTTTCACCAAATCTCTGAGAAATGAATTTTGAGATAAAAGCTTTAATGAAAAGATATCTTTTATTTCAATGTTGTCCTGATATTACCTTTGAGAGAGCCACATAGTCGCTATAAGACTCTAGAATTCGCAAATTCTTAAATGTTTGAACTATAGCTAGTTTTAAAATAAGTTTAGTCATCGAAGAGTGAAGACTCTCTTATAACCTGTAAGGCTTTGGTTCAACTTTTTAACACATTCATATTTTATATTCATTTTCAGAAAAGCATTGGGTTTAAACTAGAGGCTTCCTATATTTTTAAAAAAATATTTTTTTAAAGTACTGGAGAGTGAACCCAGAGCCTTTGTACTGAGCTACATCCCCATCTCTATATTTTACTTTGTTTTATTTTGAGACAGGGTCTCACTAAGTCAAGCTACTAAGTTGCCCATCTGGGCTGGGACTTGTAATCCTTCTGCCTCAGTCAGCTTCCCCGAGTGCTAGAATTACAGGTATGCTACCATGCCCGGCTCTGTAAAGAGTTTTATGGAACCTTCTTTAAAAATCAAACTAAAATGAATGAAGTTTAACAAGGTAGTCATCCATTTCTGGCTATCAGGGTAAGGAAAAAGTGAGCCAGGGTAAACAGGTGCAAAGCTGAGAGCAGGTCTGATGAGGCTGTCTAGCTAATATGTAGGCCCCACAGAAATTAGAAACCACGAAAAACTAAGCTTGATAAAAACTAGGTGCTGAATACATTTGACCAGTGAACAAAATCCCAATTTTCTAGCTCAACATTCAAAACTGGTGAGCAACCATAATATAAATGATACAACTGGGGTTACAGAGCCACACTCCCCTCCACTCATCTGAACTTGGGCAACATCCTGGGGTCAATCCCCCTCCTCATAGGGTCAGTTGTGCTAAAGTTTACTACCTGAAGGCAGGTAAGAAAAACAGAGAGCCCTGAACCTGCCCAGGAAAATTCCAAACTCCCAAACTAGGATGCCTGCCAGGTCCTCCTGCATGAGCTGCAGTAAACTTTCTTTTTTTTTAAGTTTTTTTTTATTTTATTTTAAAGAGAATAGAACAAAACAAAACAAAGCAAAACAAAACAGAATAGAGTCAAACATAATATAGCATTTCAGAACAGAACACTGCAAGATACACAGGTTTTCAAAACATGACAGGAGATTAACAATGGTTACCCTAGTGTCTCTTGCTTTCTTCAAAATGGTTGTTCATACATTTACAGACAATAAACTCAAACAAAATGAAGTAATATAAAACCAGATAAAACAAAAGATCATTACAGGCCTTCAAGTTGGACAACAAAAAACCAACAATGGCTACCATAATGTCCCATTTTTCAAAAGAGCTGCTCCTATCTTCTCACATATTGCAATCAAATAGTAGGAAAGGTACTTAAACCAATCAAGTCAAAGAATAAAAGCACCATTGGACTTCAGAACCTTTTCTCCATATTTACTGGGAATTTTGTATCTTATTGAGTCTTTCAGTTTTTTACACTAGGGAGACAATGCAGTGTTTACACATGTGAGTTTGGTTTATTTCACTTATGAGTATGGTCTCAAGTTGCATCCATTTACCTATAAAAGCCTCAACATGATCCTTTTTTATAGCTGAATAGTACTCCATTGTATAAAAGTACCACATCCATTCCTCAACTGATGGGCATTTGGGTTGTTTCCAAGATTTAGCTATTACAAATTTGCAGTAACCTTTCTTTAGCTGAAGCTCACTGAAGGTTCACGCATATGGACTGCATCTCATACATCCAATTGCAACACAGCAAACTATGGGAAAGAACATGTGTAGCAGACAGAGCTGACCCAACTCAACACCCTATCAATCACATTGTCAGTGATGCTCTTGGAGGGCCCAATAGGAGGTGCTCTAGATGTGGTGCAATTTTTTAAATTCCTAAACCAAATACACTCAGTGCTTGTGCCATTTTTCTTTTGCTGGCACAAGCCCACTCACTCCAAGAATACTGTCACCTGATTAAATCTGGCTGCTTTTTCCTTATTGCCACTCACCATGTCCAGTTTTTTGTTTGTTGCACACAAGAATCTAAGAACCTACCTGGGACCCTATCTTAGTTGCTTTTCTCATTGCTGAGACAAAATACTCAACACCCGAAGTTAAAGGAGGAAAAGGTTATTTAGCTCACAGTTTGTAGATGTTTTGGTCCTTAATCAGCTAGCTTCAAGACAGGGTGTCATGGTACACAGGCATCACAAAGGAGAGACAGTTCCTGGCAGGTAGAAAGTGCCAAAGCAAGTAAGAGACAACCACAGCTCCTTCCATCCCTTAGAGCTTATCCAGGCTACTTAGGGCAGGTAGCACTCACACCCTTAATCCTAGTGCCCTTCAGCCTAGCATTGCATGATGAATCAATTCCAGGGTCACACAGTCTAGATCCAGCCACCTCTGAAAAGGTACCACCTATAACTGAAGGAGGCGTTGGGGGGGACATCTAGACACAAGCCATAACAGACCCCATCCATAGTAACAACTATATATCTTCTACAGACTGTGGGGCTTATTTATGAAGTTCAAATTAGTACCATCAGAACAAATATCAGTGCAAAAAACCCCAAATCTTTCAAAAATCATGCCCGCGTATTTGGGGGCACCTTCAATCTGAAATAAAATGGCAAAAAGTATATCACCAAAAAATAAATAAATAAAAATGAAAAGCAGCACAACTTGCCTTACTGTAGCAATTTTGTAAATGTGAAATGAGGCAAAAGATCCTGTCAAAGAATAATGACAATTTCCAAAGGTCTGGGATGTAAAGAGGGAAACTACACTTGGTTTACAACAGCACACAAGAATCTTCCTATCAATCAAACCTTTTTTCCCAATGATCTGTTTTACAAGACACTGAAGAAAAAAACTATAAGCTAGAATTTGCTGAAAAAGCAATTTCGTAGGTTTGCCCTTGGTTCACTATTTTACTGTTTCCATGTTTATCTGACATCACTGTTTTCCTCATCTATTAGAGACCCTCTAACAAATTTGTGCAAATGAATGAATGACAAACTGACAAAGTGACAAAGTGATGAAAAATGAACCTATCTGCAAGATTGTAGCTCATCCAGGGAAAAATTCTGGTCAGACTGAAAAATAAAACATTCTAGAAAAAAAAAATGGAAAGAATTCGAAGCAAAAGTATTCACTGATGAACCCCAACTAATTATGAAATTTGGTTTGGGAGAAGAACCCAATCTCTGCCCATTCTGTTTAACTGAGATTTTACTGTATTTAAAATGATGTTGTTCAAATGTCCTCATTAATATTTAATGAAAGTATAAGAGAACTGCCTAACCAAATTTACTGTGCTTAGGTAAACTGTAATTAGGAAAGGTTAGGAGAGCACCCCAAGAGACCTATCAATCACAAAATGAAGCAATATAATTACAGATGAAATTCAACAAGGAAACAGCACAAAGTAATAATCTTTGAAAAGATGGAATAAAATTACTCCAATGTGATGTTAGATTCTGAGACGGGCAGTCAATCAAGTGTCATTTCAGGCAACTCAGGAGCAATAAACCTACTCAACAAAATTGAACTCTTGATTACATTAAAGCATTTTAATCTCTCATCTGCTTATTCACAGTTTCCCAGCTGATAAAATGTCCTGCTGCTATTTCACTTACAATTTGAAATAATCTGAATCTACTTAAATCAGAGCTACTTTGTCTTGTTATGGATTTTTCTGGTTTGAGTTTTTCCTTTTTTGCTTTGCTGTCTTCCATTTTAACTTGACAGAGCCCCAGAGCTCTCACGCTCTCCCCAAAAATCTCTTTTCCCAAGACCTCTCAGTTTCTCTTCTAAAGTACCCTCCACCTGGAGAGCATTTGTTTTTGTTCTTTAACTAATTCCTGGTTCTGTTTCTTACCCATCTGAAAAAGTAGTCTTTGTAGGTAGGATCATGCATGGTAAATGAGTTCTAATGAGCTTTTAATGGTTCACACCTCATAATGAACATATTTGTGTTTCAAAAATGCTTTCAAGAAATGTTTTCCAGCCCCCACTCCCAAGCCTGTTGCCATTAAGCAGAACCCAAAAGCCAATCTGGTTAGAGTAGCCGAACCATTTGAGTTTCTCCCTTTGTGGCTTCTCCAGCTTTCCCACCCTGCCCCATGCCCACCCTGTTTCACCTTCCTTCTCACCCCTGCTAAATATGCCTGCCTTTCTCACTTTTTCTCTCTTGACCAGGGCCAGCAATTGCTTTGCCCATATTCACATCACCAACATTTTGGATCTTTTTGGCCTGGAAAACACCTGCTCCAACTCTCACTCCAAGTTTCGCTTCTCAGAACCTCATTCCAACCCATCCACTAATCAACAAGCCAGTCCATCCCCAAACCCCCTGGACTGAGACTCAAAGGATGGCTAATGCAATCCAAGGCCTCTGAGTAGAGATTCTGACTCTGAAGCAGGTCTCACATTATAGAGAGAGAGGAGTTCCTCAAACTATACCATTTCTGCATCAAGTGGCCACAGAAAGGAGAGATGGTACAATCTACAAAGGCCATGCGCTCCGACTGGCTTAAGCAAGGACCAATTTGCTGTCTTTTAAAGGTAAATAAATGATTTTCTGCATGAAGGGGAACCAGTCACAGCTCCATCAAAATGGCTACATCAAGATATTCCCAACCTGACTCAACCTGTATTTCCCTGATATATGGGCCGCATAAAAAATTTTGCAAGAATGAGTCTGTGTAAGTGCACGTTGATAGAAGAGCATTAAGGAGAATTTGAGATCAATGTATACAAGTGCTATCATTTTGTTATCTAAGATCTCTCTTTTCAATTCTCTCAAAGACTGATGGAATTTTTTTAATTCAAGGAATGGAATATTCACAATGATTATTTTTATTACAGCTCTGGATTTTTTTTCCTTAAGACATCAAATGCTTTCATCCATTTCAACTGCTTATTATCTCTCCATTCTTAATTCTCTATTTCTTTCTCAGTAATAATATACATTTTTTAACTTCTTAAATGT
>RJWT010043518.1:0-11965 GCA_004365215.1 Cuniculus paca
TAGTCACTCTTTTTTTTGTAACTGGTAGCAAGAATACTTAGTAAATCAGCAAAGATATGGAAGAACCATATAATCAACTAACTTAACCTAACTAACATTTATAGAACATTATCTCCCACAGCAAAAATCTGTTCCTTCCTTCCAAGTGCATACAGAACATTCACAAAGATAAATCTCATATTCTGGGTTTTCTTTAAAGAACGAATTTAAGAGTATAACAAACAAATCATAGTCTCTGACTAAACTAGAATTAAACTAAAAGCTGGTTGTATGTATGTCTGTATGAGGTGTGATATAAAACTATGGTGGATATTTAAATTTAAAAAATTATTATAGTAAAAGACACATTATGATTAATTCCCCTCAAGAGCCTATCACTTTGACAACACTCCCATCACTCTTGCTACTTTCTGAAGTCATTCTACAAGTCCTCTCTGGTAAGTGTCTTTAGTTGCACTGTCACGGCTGCCTCAATACTCTGAATCAATTTAAAACATTTAACTTTCTTGATTATTTTGACTTCTGGAAAGAGCCACACGCTGCACAGTACCAGGTCCAATCAATAATGTGGATGAAGACATACTGCAATATTTTTAACCCCTGCCTTTCAGTTGGATGCCACTCTAGCAGCATTTACTATATTTTTTTATCACAACTCATAAACACATTCACAAAACAGAACTTCTAGAACTGCTTCAGAAAGGATCAAGAATAATGGAATAAGTATGTTGAAGTTAGGGAGAGTATTTTTGAGGGGAAATAATGCAATGAGTCTTATGCTATAATAATTTAAATAAATGTAAATATATAAATATATATATCCAAATATTGAAAATTAAGCAACACATTTAATCCACAGGTCAAAAAGGAAGTTTGAAGATAAATTATAAAATATTTTAAGCTGCTATATGGAAATGAAAACAAAACATGACATATCGAAGTTTGAGGAATATAGCTGAAGGCAATAAAAAGAATTATTAACATACATTTAAAAAGAAGAAAGTTCTCAGGTTAATATAAGCTTTCATCTTAATATATTAGAAAAATAGACCAAGATAAACTTTCAGAAAGCAGAAAGGAAAGCATAGAAGATAAGAACAAAAACTCATGAAGATGTAATGAAATCAAATGCTGCAGTTTATAAGGATTAATAAAATCAATATACCTCAGTCTGGTGGCCAAGAAGAAAAGAAGAGAGACACAGCTTACAGTGATTAAAAATGAAAGAGCATTGCTTAAGATCTTGGTGACAGTGGGCAATTCGAGGAAATATTAAGAATAAGAAAGAAAGGGTATTAATATCTTAGTGACACTAGACAATTTGAGGCAACATTAAGATTAACTCTATAAATATAAATTGAACAATTCATATGAAATGAATCAATATTTGGTACAACACTATCCATTCAAATTCAAGAAAAAAATACCTAAATAGACATATTTTTGAAGAAATTACTTACTAGTAAACACTTTCTAAAAGTAACAAGTCCAGGCCTCGCTTATTTCGCTGGTAAATTATAACAAGGATTCTCAATGTGAGAGGAAGAAGTAATATTCATTATACACAAATAAAAGAAGGAAGAACAGTTTACAACTCATGAGATCAGTTTTACTGTATTCCAAATAGCTGAAGGCGGCACAAGAAAACTAGATCCCAGTGTCCCCCATGAGCATAAATGCAAAAATTCTCAACAAACTATTAACACATCGAATTTATATAAAAAAGCAATTTTTGTATAAAAAAGAAAAAGAACATCATGAAGTTGAGTGTGTCTGGGAATGCAAGGCTAGTCGAACATTCAGAAATAATTCTATGCAATGCACCATACTAACAAACTAAAGAGCTCTAAGATCATATTAATACAGAGAAAAATATTTGAAAAAGTCTATCCATAATAGAAAGTAATTTCAACATGCTAAAAATAAGAAAAGACTATTTATCCTTTCTAGAACAAGACAAGGATGTCCCTGATCACTACTCCTAGTCATAATTTTACTGAAGTTCTAGCTAAAAAATCAAGAAAAAATTGGTATTCATTGGAATAAAAGGAAAAAAAAATCCCTCATCGTAAATTACATAATAGTATATGTAGAAAATTCCAAATAATTACTCAACTATTACAATACATAGATTTAAGGTCACTGTATACATGTTCAAAGTATAACAATCACTATATATAAGAAATTAATGATTGCTCCTCCTGAAGTTTTAAAAGTGTCATTTGCAATAGTTTCCAAGGAATACTTCATTAAAAATCCAACAAGATAACTATGTTCAGTATCTATGTACTAAAACCTAATAATACCTAAAATATAAAACAAAGGTTTAATGTAAATACATGTCATTTTTTGTGGCTTGATTTAAATATTTCCATTTTTAAAATTTCAATGATTCTTGGAAAATGTAATACTGTTATCAATTCTAAAATTGCCCCATAGCTTTAACACAGTCTTGTGAAAAATTTGTGAAGTTTTATACTTTGTGTGTTGTGGATACATAGAGCAGATCCTAAAATATACATGGAAAGGAAAATTAACCAAAAGAGTTAAAGTAATTTTAAAAAGAAAAACAAAAGAGTTAAAGTAATTTTAAAAAGAAAAACAAAGTTGGACCCCTCACACTATCTAGTTCTAAGGCTTATTATAAAACTACAGTAATCAACACAATGTGGTTGGTACTAAAGAATGGACAGACTGATAGAACAGAACAGAGAGTAGATATAGGTTCACACAAATATAGTTAGCTAATTTTTGACAAAGTTGCAAAAGCAAGTCTATAGAGAAAGAACAGTCTTTAATAAACAGTGAGGCAGTAATTGAACATCTGCATATCAAATAAACTATACTTCACACCTTTAAAAAAAAGTCAAAGTGTATTTTATACCTAAATGCAAAAATTATACAACTATAAAAGAAAAGCATGGAAAATAGTTTTTGACATTAGGTTAAACAGAGTTCTGTGCTGTAACGCCAAAATACAATCTTAAAACAATGGGTTTCTTTTGAGCTAATAACGCTTTAATATTTCTAAAGTGTTTTGTGAAAAACATTTTTGAAAGAATAAGATAAGCTTGTAGATTGAAAGAAAATACTTGTGAATCATATATTTGACAAAGGACTAAACTAGAATATAAAAGAAATTCTAAACTCAACTACAAAGTAATCTTATAAAAGAAATAAACCAAAGATTTTATCAGATATGTTATCAAGAATGTTGCATGGGTGAAAAACGAGCACGTGAAAAAATATCCTACATTACAGAAATCAAGTCAAATCATGAGAGATAAGCAAATTTAAACTCTAACTAGACACTAACATATTTTCATAATGTCTCCCCCCCAAACACACAGTGAGTCCTCACACACAAGATGATCTCACCAAGTTCTGGCAAGGATGCAGATCACCTGGAATGCTTCTATATGGCAAATAGGTGTGCAAAATGGCACAGTCATTATGAAGAACACTTAGGCAGACTTTTATTTATTTATTTATTTATTTATTTATTTATTTATTTTAAAGAGGGAGGAACAAAACAAAAAATAGAAGAAAAACAAAAAGAGATAAATAAACAACAATAACAGAAAATAGGCAGACATATACTTACTATATACTTACTATATGACTCAGTAATCCCAATTCTGTTACAGAAATAAAAACAAGTTTTCATATAGTTTCACACAGAAATGTGCATGCTTGTAGCAGTATTATTTCTAATTGCCAGCAATTATCTTTAATGAGAGCGTGGATAAACGCATGGAATATTCACACAGTGGGTTGCTAGTCAGCAATAAAAATGAACGGAGGAGCAACTTGAGCACCCAACTCAGAAGAACCTCAAAAGTATTATTGCCTAATAATATGTCTTGAAAGTTTATATGTTGCATCATTCTTTTTGTATTACCTGGAAAAGGCAAAATTGTAACAACAAAGTTCAGATAAATGTTTGTCAGAGGATGCAGATAGGAAGAGAATGTGACTAGGAAAGGTCAGAACACAGTTTTCAAGGGAAGGAATTGTTTTCTGCTTTGATTGTGATGGTCTCTTGAATCTACCCATTTTAAAACCTATAAAACTATATACCAAAATAAGTGAATTTCCATGTATGTAAATTTCTTAAATCATGGCAATTTAGAATGTTTTAGAAACAGCAAATATTTTACTAAGAACTTAATGTCATTATTTATTCTAACTTAAAAATAGAACTACAAAACTACTCCACATGGTAAAAAGAAATTCCAATATTATGAAACCTGGCACCAAATTCTAATGATTTTCCTTGAATTATTCCTACAAGTTTATAACAAGATTCCCTTTTTCAGAACCTCTTTTCTGTGTCATATGACAAAGTTATAATGCAAAATATCGTCTTTGTTGAACAGTGTTGAGCTAAGACAAGCAAACATTTCAGATACTTTACTTGGTGTTGAATCTTCTGAGGCTTCCTTCAATAGCCTTTTTCCTTTACTACTACAGAGAGGATTTGCTGTCAAGAATCTTCTTAGCCAGTTGGGCTTGCTGGGGAAGCCATTTCTAAAACAGTTCTTCATTGGCAAAGACATTGTTACATTCATTCATTTATTCATTCTCATAGAAGCTGGATCCCTGCTAGGTAATGGTTGATTAATTTCATCTATGTATCAAATAGTACCATATAGTTAAATAAATTATTACTTAGTTCCTTTTAATATTTTAGTCAAACTGATGATATATTTTTTTACTTTGCTCTAGTACATTTATAAAAATGTTTTTTCTAGAAGGAAACAAACATCAAAAATTTGCTGGAATTTTTTTTATGAGGTTCATACCTTGGGGAAGCTTTCAAATGAAGTCTTTTACCTAAAAAACCCTACCACTCTGATTTTTAACTAAAGAAACTTGCATTCTGTCTTCTTTAAATGGATTCCCTCTGTAATGGACCATGATGCAATGATGCTCCGAAAGTACAGGAAAATTACAGATTTTTCACCATTTTGTGTGTTACTAATACTTACTTGTCTTATTTTCTCAAGAGTACAACAAAGACCCACGTTTCACAAAAGCCCATTTCAAGTTGCCTTGGGCCAGTAGATGAAATGCTCCAGGCTATTCTGGTTGAAAAAAAAAGTTAGCTTTCAAGTGACAAAATGGGTATCATTATAAATTCAATAAGTTGATTATATATCAAATTACATTATTATGATATACATATTTAATGAGAATAGAATACACTCTTCACCATGTTTTCTCTTTATTTTCACTGTTTTCATAAGAACTTTTTTCAGTATGGAAAGAAACATTTCTATGACTGATTCTAACAACTATTTGGTTCGGTGGTGATGACAAAATCTTTAAGATTATATTCTTTATAGTTATTCAGTCCACCCTATTACATACTCAAAAAAGTAAAATCAGGTTTTTAAAGAAAAGCAAAAATCTATAATTACTGTTATTCTCTCAAATAAATAGATTCAAAGAGCACAAAGCTTTGGTAAACTGTTCATGCTATGTGGGCATGTGTTTATTTAGTAACATTCATTTTAAAGAAAATGCAACTGAAATATACTATGTTGCTTTTTTGAGAGAAAAGAAATTACTGAATAAATTATAAACAAAGCCAAATGAAAAAAATTTGGTATGGTTCAGTATTTTTAAGCATTCCATAAGCAAGCTAATAACAAGGATTCTCTATTTTCTGGCATCTAAACTACTGAAATATTTTAAGAAAAACATTCTGAATCGTAGAATTTAATCCTATGTCAACTAGTAAACATTATATTACGGCATTTATAAAATCCACATGATTGTTTAATGACATTTGTTCTTCCTCTCAGTTAACACACTAAGTTGGCCAGTGAACATACAGATATAGCCCTAAATGTAATGTTTAACAAGTGGTGATATGATAATGAAGAATACTACAAACTCAGACTATTAACACTGAATCAACATCAGTTAGGCTGGGCTGTATAAATAATAAATGCAAACGAGAGCACTATTCTATAATAATCCATGATTTATGAATTATAAATTCATATAAGTCCTCTGAAAATATAAACTGTAAAAGACACAGTGTTAAACATTGTATCCATGGGCATTCATAAATTCTTTCATGGGTATTGCCTAGAAATGTCTCCATATTTTTTAAAGAATATATTTTAAGTGTTCTAACATGCTGTGGAATTTTGTATTTATCAATAGTATGTAATAGAAAAAAGCACTTTAGAGTAAAACCATTTGTTTGTTTTGGACAAGTGTATTATATTATCAATGCAGTTTACTACCCCATCGAGAACCCTCGAACCTCTGTGAAAATTATAGTCTTTCTGTTTCCATTTATAAAAATATCAAGTATGCAAACCTATGTTAAGTGCAATTTTGCTACCAAAGTGACAGAGAGTAAAGGCATCACTGGGATCTTGTTGGAAATGTACAATCTTGGGCCCTGCCTACTAGGATTACCAATCTAAAAAGCACTGACTTAATAAACTATTAACAGACCTAATTTTCTATAAATTAAACATATCTAACTAGTATAGTCACGTGTTGCTTAACATCTGGGGTATGTTCTGAGAAATATGTCATTAGGTGATTTCATCTTTATGAGAACCTCAGAGAGTTCTTATACCAGCCTAGATGGGGCAGGTCAATCACTTGACAGGACCTCTTGATGAAGTCAAGCAATAGTGTAAACAGGAGATGTATGAGATCGCTGCTGGCATCTAAATGGCAATCCTGTTTGACAATAAATTTCTTAGATGTGCACTAGTACACTCTAAAATAATAATAAATAAAAAATATAATACTACAGTGAATACATCAACAAATAATATCTATAGGGCCTCTCTCTCTCTCTCTATCTCTCAACGTGTTGTCCTGGAGCCATACAAAAGATGTTCAGTTTCATGTCCTTGTACTGTACTACCCTCCACATGGATTTCAAATGAATGACAATTAGATTTTTGTGGAGTACCTGTCTTTACTTCATATGTTATTACTTGTTATATACAAATGTATACTGCTAATCTACTTTGGTACTTTGATTCTGCAGGATCATGAAAGATTTAAGAGATCAAAAACATCGCTACTTTTTTACTTAGTGGTACCAGTGTACTATGATTTCTAAACAAACATCATAGTTCTCAAGTTCAGCCGAGAGGTATCTGTATTCTAGTATTTCTAAAATGAAAAACAGCTGTTCACATGTTCAATATGTACTTTTATTTTAAACAACGTCACAACAAACACAACGACATAACAGGACCATTGTCATAATACTGATAACATTCCTTAACATTGCTGACTTATAATTTACATACATTGGTTCTACCTAAAGTTATTTTAAATATCACCTTAAAACACTGAAATATTACTGTAAAACACAAATCTTAAATATATACTAGTTGCAAACATTATGTGCTTCATTAATATTTTCCTTGTTACTCAAATAAAGTTATTTAAAGTTCTTCAAAATCATGTCCACTTGTGTTCATTGTTTCAGGATGCATGACTCGTCCCATGAATAAGATTGTACCTGCATAAATTTGGAAGTGAACAAAAGACGGTGAATAAAAAATTGGTTATTTATTCTTCTTGCTTATAATTAGCAATGTTTTACAAATGAAAAAATAATCTTTATTAAAAAATAATAATTTGAGATAGACATGGTGGGGAATGCCTGTAACCCCAGCACTCTAGGAGGCTGAGACAGATCACAAATTCAGCCTAGCCTGAGCAACTCAGCCACTGATAGAGGATCTGTCTCAAAATAAAAAAATAAACTGTATGTGATGGCACATGCCTGTAATCCCAGCATGAGGGAGGCTGAGGCGTTAGGATTGTAGGGAGTTTGAGGTCAGTTTGTCTACATAGTGAGTTCTAGGCCTGCCTCAGTTGTAGAGTGAGGGCTGGGGATATAGCTTAACTGCACAGTGGCTGCAGGTGTGAGGTCATGAGTTCAAACCCTGATACTAAAAACAAAACAAAACATCTTCTGAGTTGTATAGTGAGACACTGTTGAGAGAGATTGAGACACAGAGAGAGAGAGAGAGAGAGAGAGAGAGAGAGAGGCAGAAACAAAGACAGAACAAAGGAGGGAAGGAAGAAAGAAGGAAAGAGAGAAAGGAAGAAAAAGAGAGAAAGAAAGAAGAGGGAGGGGCTGGAGATGCAGCTCAATGTGTAGGTCCTGAGTTGAACAGCCAGCACTCTCCCCAAACTGCATGAACTTTAAAAGGTATCTAATAAGTACAGTGAATGGGTGGAGTCCTCAATATAAAATGGAAAATTTCTTTGAAGCTTACTAAATTTCTTTCTTACAACACACTCACCAGTTCTCCTGTTCCTGATAAGAAAGAAAAATGGATGATCGACAATAACTTGAGGATATAGCACAGCCATCCTACTAATTGCAATCATTCCTACAATGCAGAGAGAAAGTAATTACATGTCTGTGAATATGCAGAGACTAATGGACAATTTCTCAAAACCATTTGTGTCTATCCATTTAATGCAAACGCAATAATCAGAAAACGAGTCTAATGACTTAAAAAGAGAAAAATTGCAAAGATATTAAAATTTCTACTTGTTTTTCTTTCTAAAAATAAAACAAAATAAGCACAGCAAACACAATTTCCTCCTTCTAACCCATCAAAAATAAGAGCTGTCTGTTATAAAAGTTGTATTCTCAGTCTAAGATAAATATTTGTGCTTGCATCAAAACATCCTTCAATTAAGAGAAGGGGAGGAGAAAAAAAACCCTCAAAACAAAAAATAAAGACAGCTTCTTTATGTTTCCCAAGTTGCTATTTCTTTTGTCTGAAACAGATTTTTTTACATAGCATGCTTCTAGTAAGTGATCAGTGTGGCAGTCATAAAGGGAAAATACAACTGGGAAAGCCTCAAAGGCATTTCCAAAGGTGGGATACTGAATTCCCTAAGGCCCACATCATATGGAGGATTATTACGTACTTGCTACCACGTGGTTAGTTGTCAGAAAAAAGTCAAGATTAAATCATACAATATTTTAAGTTTTTTTTTTTCATACTGGATACTATTACGTGTCTGTTTTCTTCTGAAAATACTGTTATGACTTGTAAGGTTAAAAATAATGTGAGCATGGTACTGGAAAAGAAAATTCAAGGATCAATGAAACAGAAGACACAGAAGCAACTCCAAGCATATTCAGCTACCTTATGTTTAACAAAGGGGCCAAAAACCTTCACTGGAAGAAAGATAGCCTCTTTAATAAATGGTGCTATGAAAATTGGCTTTCCACATGGTGAAGATTAAACCTAGAGCCGCATGCACTAAACTAAAATTAAAGTGGATCAAAGATCTAAATATTAAAACAGAAACACTTAATCTGATGGTAAAATTCTTGAAGGGAAGGACTTTATGAACAAAACTGATCACACAGGAAATATTACAAAAAGATGACTGGGGTCACATCGTATTAAAAAGCTTTAGGACAGCAAAAGAAACCACCAACAGAGTGAAGAGACAACCCACAGAATGGGAAATAATTTTTTACTAGAAATTCCTCAGACAGAGGACTATCTCTAGAATATATAAAGAACTTAAAAAAATCAAACCTGCCCCCAATTAAAAGACTTAATCCAAAAATAGGCATCAGAAACAAACAGATATTTTTCAGATAAAGTACCAACAGCAAAGAAATACATGAAAAAATGTTCAGTGAAAAAATGTTCAATATCATTGAGCATTCAATAAATGCAAATTCAAAAACACTGAGATGCTATCTTATTCCAGAAAGAATTGCTAAAAAAAAAAAATCAACCAAAAACAAATGCTGGTGAGGCTGTGGAAAAAAGAAACCCTTCTCCACTGTTAATGGGAGTGTGGACTGGTGCAACCATTATGGCAATCAGTAGGGAGATTCCTCAAAAAATGGAAACCAGAATTTCCATTTCATCCAGCTATTCTCCTTCTAGGTATCTTCCCTAAAGAGTTAAAAGCATCATACCACAGTGATATATGTACATCCATGTTTATAGCAGCCCGATCTACAATAGCTAAATCTTAGAAACAGTCCACATGCCATTGATAGATGAGTAGGTAAACAAAATATAGTATTTATATACAATGGAGTGCTGCTTTGCCATAAAGAATAAACTTGAGACATTTTTAGGTAAACAGATGCACCTTGAGAATATAATTTTCAGTGAAATAAATTGAACACACACGTGTAGATATTGCACTATTTCTCCTGTGTGAGAAACCCAAATGATAAAGAGCAAAATGGAGGATAGGCATTGGGACACAAGAAGAAAATGTTCAAATGGGAAGCGAGCAAGGGGCGAGGGAAGGGGAGAAGTAAGGGAAGGAAGGGAACAGGGATTTAAAAAAATGAAAGGTTAACAATGGAAACAAAATTTTTTAAATGGGAAGGGGACGAAAAGTTGAAGGAAGGGGAGGGGAACGAGAAAAAAATTAAGATATAATGTGTACGCATACAAATTCCCTATGATGAATGTGATGATTATGTACCAATAAGAGTTAATTTTAAAAAAATACATGCAAATAAGCTAACATCTTACCAAAGGGGGCTTCCCACTAAAATTTGGTGAAAGCTACTGAACTTCAAATTAAAGCATGTCCAAACAAATAAGAGAGACAGAAAAAGCAAGGGGAAAATGATTCTCAGTTAACTAGGTACTCTACACATGTGATTTAGGTTAGTTTTTAAAAATTATTTAAGGGCTGAAGGTTTAGTCTAGCGGCACAAGCGCCTGCTTGGCAAGCATGAGCTCGTGAGTTCGATCTCCGGTACCAAAAAAAAAAAAAAAAAAAAATATATATATATATATATATATATATATACACATATATAATGGTTTTATTAGTACCATTCAGTTAAAATATTTAAGAATATTCCATCAATTATGTGTTTATGTTTATGCTTTTAAAAAATTAAAGCTTTTCATTAACAAAATTAAGAACCAACTTCAAAGAGTAATCAGAGAGGAAAGAAACTGCTTAAATGAGCATCAGGGAAGTATTTAAACAGGCAGCACCGCAGGAATATCTATTCTTGCAGAGCTGCGCATACGTGTGGACTCTCATTAGGGAGAAAATGAAACTGGGAGTTATGTCGTAAAAGGGCAGTGGAGTGGCGCATACGCTTCGCATCCTATTTAGAAAATTCTGCCTGGTTCAGCATTTGCTTGACTTCTAACTTAGAGCACAGTCAGATATTGGGCTTGGTTCTGAAAATGATCCCCACTCCCCACCCAAGACTGTTTTGAAAATATAAATCCAGAAGAGTAGCGATTTTACGAAACGAGTACATACCTGAGACGACAGCAGCTTCTGAGCCTTCTTCATTAACTTCTATGAAGGACTTGTGAATTGCTTTGGAAAAGAATATCTCTTTGTTATCTGCAAAATGAGAATCAGAAGCATTTCTTTAGTATAAGGAATCCTATTTATCCTTTTGTTAAATGGGTTTCCAGATAGGAGACAAAGACATTGATATAAAAGACAAGCGATAATGCTACAAGATTTCACTTAAGATCTGAAAGAGCTATTGAAGATGTGATTTCTAATTTGCCCTTAATTTATAGTCTCTTATAATTTTCCCTTTAATTTTTATTGCCAATTTTCTATTGTTTATTTCTTAAATTTCCAGAAAAAGCAGAAATTCTATTTTTAGTAGTAATCTTCAAAATAGTTAATAACTTTACAACACAAAATTTTATTCATTACTTTCTAATTTGAAATAAAAGGTGCATAATCAAAGCTGGGTAAAAATTCAGAAATAATCAGAATTTTAAAGTATTTTTCTTTTCTTAATTTAATCTCTAGTTATTGTGGTAATGTATATATCCTTGGCAAAGAAAAATGAAGTTGTTTTCTAGGTTTTAGAAATTAGTACCCATTTCATTTAGTTGTTTTATTTGAGAATTTACAGAGATGTGGTATCCCAAGACAGAGAAAATAATAAACTGTTAGTAACAGAAAGATTATTTTT
>RJWT010043519.1:0-11944 GCA_004365215.1 Cuniculus paca
TAAATGACTCAGCACTGAAGGTAAGTAGTGCGTCTGCGCCCAACAAACATTAGCTCAGTCAACATTTTTTGATAGAGGAGACAAAATGCTATCAAAGGAAAAAGAGTGAGTCTGGAGTCTAAGGCTAGGTTTAAGTACAAAGTGATTGATTTTAATCATGATATGCCTCAGTTACTTCATCTGTAAATGCAGATTACTATGAGGCCTGTCACAGAGGAGCACATAGAAGGACTTGTATGCAAATACTGCATGAATTGCAAAGCCTATGCATATGGTGCGTGCATACATATATGTGCATGCGTGTGTAATGAGGAGTTGAAGAATTATTACATTAACAGCTGTCCTGGGATGTTTCTGTGGTATCACTCTTTTTGGAAAATTAAGAGAATAAGGGTTTGGGGAAAAAGAGAGTTCCTTGAAACTTGAGCCTAGGCAGAGATAACCACTCTGCAGAAAAACAGAGGAGAATCTCCTGTTGTTCCGGAAAGGAGAGGAAGCAGGAGAAAAGAAAGGGGTTGGGAAGAGGGAGGAGGAGTGCAAGAGAAATAGCAGAACCTTTTTTCCTCCCTGGAAACCCCTCAGCTCCACTTTTTATTAACTTCTAGTAAAAGATCTGGAGGCTGGTTGTGGATGATTTCTTACAGAAATCCTAAAAGATGGTAAATTTGCTTTCCAGAAGGGTTCACAATCAGACAGAACCTAAGAGCACAGAAGCTCAGTTGAGAAAGTGAGTGGCTGGGTCTTGGATGCTGTTTAGAATAATCTGAGGAATTAGAAAAAATAACAGTGCCCAGACAGTGCCGGAGCTCAGGGAGTCAGAATCTCTGTGGGTGAGACTCCAAGCACTGAAGGCCTTTGGCATAAATGGCACAACTGCAAGTGTCTGGGCCCCAGGGAAGAATTTTTTCTCTTGATTAAGATTCAGCTGCAGAGAAATATGAGCAGCCTTATACGTCTTGCATGTGCCATAAAAAAGTGCCAGGATTATCAGATACTGCAAATATACTTCTCCAGTCTCTGCCTGCAAACAGCATTTGTGGTTGTGCGACCTTCAAAATTACCTCAGGAATAATGAGCCCCAGGCACTTTTGCAGCCCCATTAGCAAGCAAGACACAATACTCTGTCTCTAGCAAACAAATGGGCCACCTCCGAGGCCAGGTGGGAACTCCGGGCTTGCTGACTGAACAGGATTATTCAACCCCTGGACAAAGAGGGAGCAGACGGGAAGCCCAGGTTTCATTAGAGCAAACACAGCTGTGGTGGGACAATGGGGTGGCAGAGCAGAGGGGCCAGTTCCGCCCCATAGCTGTAGGAAGCACTGGTTAATAGGGTATCTGCTGGCTGTGGGGGCTGGCGAGGGACAGGCATCTTTAGGGAGACACTGGACACACTGCTTTACTGCTAGTATCTTTGGAGCATGCATGCCCACAGATCTGCTATTTGCAAAAATCCAGTCCTGTTGGGCTTTCTGATTTTTAGCAGAACTTTATTAACTTGAATACCTGAAAAAGATGTAGATTTATGGTTATCTAAATGTACGCTACATAATTGAGGATTAGCTAGAAACTACCCCCTTTTACATTTCAATTTTTATAGAAAATATTCTTCAAATATACTAGATTTCTTTTCTAGTCTAAGAATTATAGTTAATTGATGATTTCAGAGTCTTTGGGGACATCAAACAGACAGATCATTTTTCATGGACTCATTTACTCAGGCGTTTCTTAAGTTTCCACTTTAAATTGAATACCATGTCATCTGCTAGAGAATTGCTGTGACTGGGATAGTCATGGATGTGGACGATAAAGCACCTGAGCACAGACCCCAAGAAAACTTCCCTGATTCATGGAGTAGCTCTGTGTGGGACACCCATTCCCTTTTCTCTAATATGTAGAAGCCAGAGGAGAGAGCAATTTTGCCAAAATGTGTGCCATGTTAGTAGGCAATGCAGGGCAAAGAGAACAAGGTTCTGAGCAAAAGGCTGAGAGTTCAAATCCTCCCTCTGAGTTCACTTTATCTTTCTGATCTGTAAGATGAAATCATACCTACATTACAAAGTGGAAAGGGAGAAATGAGAAACAGACACACAAGTGCCCAGTGTGACACCTGTCATGGACTAAATTCTTAGTAAATACTTGTTTAAAATAAAAGGTTGAGAGCTATGGTTCAGAGGTAGAGTGCTTGCCTGGCATGTGCAAGGTCCTTGGTTCAATCCCCAGCACTACACACACACACACACACACACACACACACACACACGGACACATGCACACACACACGCAGAATCATTTTGCTGGAGTGGAAGTTAAGCAAAAATAAAACAAATTTCCACCTCACTCCCCAAATCCCAAATCAGGTGGCTACGACCTGAATAATTTGTAGATGTGAGAGAGAAGAACCAAGAAAATGGACATTCAGATGTTACAACCGTACAGGTCACTCACGACCCGAATTCCGGGAGGCTTAGTCACCTACTTGGGGTTTTCCTCTCTCCTCTTGCCTTGGCTCTATCTTCAGGAGGAGACTCACGTCCCACAGATGGTGTGAGCCATGATGAAGGCGAGCGGGAGCAGAAGCACAGGACGCACATGCTAGAGAGGGCACTTGCACCAGCAGCTCGCTGCTCACACGGCACAGAGAAAGGGTTTCCCTGTAGCAGGGCGCTGTATTCCCTGGGTGCTTCCTAAATGGGTATTACCGAGTTACCTAATTGATTCCTTCATTCATTAATTCAGAAACACCGAGCATGTGAAAATTAAGTGCCAGCCCAGACATGACGCCAGGTGCTGTGAGAAGCAGAGAGAGACTATGGGGCGCACCTGATCTCTGCAGCACCCTGTCTGAGGAGCTTGGGCTTAACTGATTAAAGGTAACATATGCTCCAACAGTGGCTTGTTCACTATGCGGCGTGACCTCGCTGGAATGTGTCACCCACTAATTCTGCTTCGAGAAATGTGGAAAGGCTTCACAGAACTGAACACAATCCATTGAGCCTCAACAGGAGAAACAGATTGGTGGGCACAGTATTGAAGGAACAATATTATGATTGGAGGGAATGGCTTCCACAAATGCAGAGGTATGGAAACCCTTAGTTCTCTCTTGTAGACTAATTAGAGTAACTCGGACTTCCTGCAGCAGGGCAGACACTCTCAATGAAAGGGGGCCTTCTGTCCAGGACGGCTGAGCTAACTTTCCAAACACAATCCTCAGGTGTTTGCTGGTTGTCAGCTGTTATTCCCCTGGACAGAATGTGAGGCTTTTACTTCTTTCCTAACCTGCTTGTTTTATGTTCACTTTGTTTCAACTATCAACTAGATACACTCAAGGGTAAGAGCTCCACAGGGACCTGGGATGTAACTGTCACACATACAACACTATCTGTTGCCAAGGCAATGAAAATAACCTCAAATTGGAGCGAGGCTCTCTGTGGCAGGACATAGCTGAGTAGAGCACTGAAGAGGTGTCTGAACTGCAGAGTAAAGAAGCCGTGTGTGTGCATGAGAGTGTGCCTATGTTTGTGCGCATGTATGCACCCGTCTGTGTAGGTAAATGTGCATGCATGCTTGCTCTGGAGTACATGGGCACACGTGCAGATGTATATACACAAGCTTCAGACTCTGGCTGTATTTCAATAATGACACATGAGGTACAATTTATATCCCAGTCAATAACCAGAAACATGTTAGGAAATAAACCTGCTGAAACCAAAAACTGTGACCATTGAGGTCTTAATCGGTGAAGGAAATTACAGTTTAGGAGCGTGTGATTTCTCTACTTGCTGTCAAGAATCTGAGTTCTGTGGGGAGCAAAAGTCTGAAGATGACCTTTTCTTGGCAGAGGCGAGACTGGAGAAGCCTATTATGGAGCATAAGCCAATTTACTTTGTACAAATAAGTGGCAATTTTCTTCCTTAAATACATAAGGGTGGAAGGGAAATGTCTATCAAGCGAAAGATGCTCTCCCATGGCCAATCTTCTCTTGTTTATGGAAGGTAAAAAATGGCAATCCAGTTAGGGGCACATGGGAAGATGGCAGAGGAAGCCAGGATGAGCGCTGTAGCAAACCTCACCTCGAATAAATTTCTGAAACTGGTTTTCAGTTGGGGAGCAGGAGGTGGTGGTTTATGGGTAAATATCACTTGACAAAAGCATTTTAGTGAAGGAGTAAAAAGCTATGAAATGTATCTCCCCACCCTAACACTTCTTTTTGTCTTAAAAATTCATAGGCACCATAGATGGATCACATTGTCGACCACATTTACTAACAGAAACTGGAAAACTGTTTTCCAAGCCGGAGCTCCTAGCCTGAGAATGCTCAGCTCCTTGAGAGTGGATGAAATGCCTGAAACTGTACATTGAGTGCTGGGTTCCAGGATTTCATCAGGGAGTGGGGGTTTACAGGATTTTGTGAATACAAAGAAGGCCACGGATCACACCCTAGTGGCTTGTCCCGTTTCTTGGCTGGAAACTGAGGTCAGGCAGGGCACAAATTCAGATGGGTACTTGGTTGTGATTCACAACTTCTCACGTAAAGAGCACAGTTAATAAGGTCTGAGTTTTAGGTGGATTTTAACCAGTCACAAAAAAGTTGCAGATAGAAATGCATATGCAATGTATTAATGCATCAATATTAATACATTAAAACAGCATCTTTGTGTTAAGGTTCATTCCTTGCTAAATGAATGTAAGAGGCAGTGCAGCAATAGTAAGTGACCTAAAAACCATGAGAGATTTGTCTATAAAATTAGGTCTCACCCCAAAGGTTGGGAGAAGGGCTACAGTTCACTAACAAGCACATCTTGGGACAAGAAGGAATTTTAGCTCTCAATTGGATTGCTGGTTGTCTCTAAGTTGCCATTCATTAGTGAATGAAATAACAAGTATTTCTTTATTCTGTCATCTTATTATCCAAAGAACACTTTTTTACAGGGTGACTGGGAACCTCCACAGTGCAGAGTGTACATTGTAGCTATTAAGTATTTATTGACTATGGAAATATAAAGAAAGAGAAGAAAGGGACAGAGAAGGAGGGAGAGAAATAAGGAGGAAAAACCAAAGGAGCAAGAAAGAGACAGGGAGAAAGGCACGGGGAAATGAAGGAAGTGAGAAGTTATTGGTATCTTTCATCTTCCAGTTTTTCTCATCAACTTCTCTGGGCAAACCTCCTGCTCCTCTCTCAGCAGACAGAGGTTCCAGGCCAACCCAGTGGGTGGCGAGTAGAGGCAGCCTAGAAGGCATCCAGCCATCCTCTCCCCTTTTCCCTCCCTGCCTGACCTCTGCAGGGGTCTGCGCCCTAGAGTCCTTCCTTGAAAGACAGCAACACATTGTAACAAATCCATACCCAACCTGTCATCTGTCAATTAAACGCCGAAAGAGTCAACGGCATGGGCAGTTGTACAAACATCCACACCTTCAATCCTAGTTTGAGTTCAAACTGCAAAAAGACAAAATAAGAGGATGGGGAATCAATAAGATGAAAGCCCAGTCAAGATCCTCAGGGACAGCTATTGTCTTGATTTTGCAGTCATGATGAGCCTCATGGAGACAATAAAAACATGAGAAATATTCTCCCTCATGTACTCACAACAAAAAGTGCTTAGTGGTGGTAATAAAAGGAATATATTGCCTTCAAACACCATCCTTTGCCTAGCATTGCCCCAAAGTAGCCTAGCAGCTCGGTGCTAGGTGTGGCTGGTAGTTCAGAACAACTACCCTACATACAATACAACAACTACATACAGAACAACTCTGTAAACTGGGTGGGGTAGGAGGAGAATTAGGCTTATCTAGCCCTAAGCATCTATAATTCCATGACAGGGAGCTCAAAGAATTTTAGTCCTGCATTCATCTAGATATGGCAGTTTCCTGTAGCAGTTACTTTACAGGGGCTTTTTTTTTTTGGTACCGGGGATCAAACTCACAACCTCGTGCTTGCCAGGCAGGCACTGTGCCACTGAGCTAAATCCCTGGCCCTTTCCATGAGCTCTTGATTTGATTGCTGGCTGGCCGGTGCCTTCTTAGTTGAACTTGCAGTTGTGTCATGAACTTGTTGGGTTTTCAACTCCTTCCCTGTCAGCTAGGAATAATAAAATCATTCCTAGGTGAGCATGAGCTGCAAACCATGCCATTATCTGTGGAGGAGGTGAAACTGAGACCCCTTTGAGGGTAACTTCCTCCTTTTCCAAGTCCCCAAGCTTGTCTGTGAGCAGGATGTGGCCTGGGAATCCTCATGTACTTACTGCCGCAGGCTCCATGGCCTGCTAGGGTTTCTGAAAAATTATAAAATCCTACACTTTTCAACCTAATAAAGGAACTTTACACACTGAAATGTTCAAGTGTAGTGCAGGGAATTGTCAGATTGCTGAAGCGAATTAGGGCTCCACTTTCATGCCTTGGGAAAGATGTTAGGGAAAAGGATACTCTCAGCGAATGGGACTCTGGTACACTCATGTTCTAACCTATTCCTTAGCTTTAGTGGTTGAAAAATCTTTTTATTAGTTGTATGTTTAACCATTTGAAAGCATATGTAACCATTAACATTTAAAAATATATCTCAGCAAAAACGGAAAAAACCATCTTGAATCCCCCCGTGGTATGTACACCATGATAGGGAACCCAGGCTTGGCCCATTCATGGCACACGGAGTCACTAGCAGGTCCCCAGTTACACTGTGTTCTTTCCCCTCGTCATGTCTTTGAATTGATCCATCTGCCTAGAGTGTCTTTTTTCCTTACCCTTCACCTAGACTTCGCAAAATTGCCTTTGAAGTCGATTTTCCAGGATGCTTTTGAGGCTATTCCCTCGGTGCTAGGTGTGGCTGGTAGTTCCTAGTTGGCACTGGATAAAGGTGGAATGAATGAATGAATGAGTCCAAACTGGTGTGGGTTAGGAGGTAAGCGAGCACAGAGAGTTTGCAACACACTAGTTGCTCCCCAGCAAGCAGCACGGATACCAATACTGAAGTAGGGATTGCCAGTGGTTTGGAGAACAATCCCGCCTCCTGAGGCTGAAAGCTAAAGGAGAGGAGAATACACAGTACTACAAAATTGCGGCAGGTAGTCACAGGCATAAAAACAGAAACAAAAAAATCCCTATTGAAAACTTACAAGTCTTAAGTTCTCTTTCAGGAGGCTCCATGATACAATTTTGGCAAGTTGTGACAGAGTTGCGGAGGGATGCTTCTGACGGTTCATGCCAGCAACTTTGTCCCTGCCCGGGGCTGACCGCCTACCCTCTAATGCTGTGGCCTGTGGACCTGGTGAGAGGGTGTCCTGCTAAATGTAACAGTTATTTAGGCCACAAAATAAAGATGGGTTTTCACCAAGCCTGTTTTTTTCCCAGTGACCTCCTGAGGGAGCCGACTCCACAGGCTCACTGAGGTGCTGGACAAGGAGTTATTTTATGTCCTCAGCCTTATAAATCAATTTTAATTGTAACAACAGAAACATCAAGAGCAAAATGGAGCCAAACAGGCTAGGTCCCTTTTCTGTACTCTCTAACTAGCTCAAATTAAATGCTGAATTGTATTTTGGGGTCTGAGTTTTGTCATGCAAACGAAGAAAAACAACTTGCTTTCCAATTTCCACATGCAAATATAGAGTGAATTATTGAGACGGAGAATATATTTTGCCATCTCAGTGGTTCTAGAAAAGATAAGGAGCTCTTGCAAAAAGTTCCACAATTTGTCAGCTGGCAGCTTATTAAATACCCAAAACAAATGTTTATATAGCATTAGAGGGACACTGTCAAGGTCGGGAGGTTCCAAAATGGACCAATTCTGCTTTATTCATAACTGTTTGCAAAATTTCTTGTTCTTTTTTCCCCGTGAAAACAAATGCATCTATTTTGTTTTCTCTGCCTTAGGAAAAAATAGGCAAAGAGCCAGACCTTGTGTATAAGCCCCTAATAATAAACTTGAATGCATGGCCAGTTGTTCAGAAGTCGTGGGCAACCTACAATAACAGAATCTCACAACCCTCCAGGTTTTGAGATTCTGCATCAGCAGAACTTTCATTAAGGGGTGGTGGAGGACAGGAGGTTCACACAATCTTGAAAACAAGCCCTGCCTCATAATATTGTATGGACAAATGAAATCGGGCAGGACACTGAAGGGAAAATGGAATATCCTCTGTGCTCCAGGATGGGTATCTATAAAGTCATAGGTCTTACAATCAGGTGGGACTCTACTTCAATCTAATAACCATACTAAGTGCAGTACATGTTGCGGAACACAGAAGACAGACAGGGCTAGGACTATGTTCCCAAAGGATGCTGTGCTCCAGTGGACAGAGAGGGGAGACAGGTACTTATGTAACTGCAGTGACAGGCAGAATAAGAAGGATTAAAAGAAATGTGCATATGACAAGAAGGAACAGTCAACAAGTAAAACTGAAATGGCCTCATTCCTTGAAACCAACCATCTACCTGTAATCCTATTTGAGAAATTTGCTCATTAACTGATTCTTTACTTTGGTCCCCTTGTGATTACTGGATAGGCTAGGGGATTCAAACAGAGATTACCAGTTGCTTACAGGTCAAGAGCAAAGAGCCTGGGGCCCTGATGATGACATGGTTTTGCTATCTTTCCCACCTGTAGGGAATGGCCACACTCCCTCCAAGATCAAAGCGGCCAGCTAAGGTAGACTAGAGACAAAATACTCCGATCCTGTTCCTCACCACCTGTATATCCTGCCTCCTTCCCTACAAACCTCCAGAATCCTCTCTCACATCCAGGTACCTTGAGATGGTCTGAATTTTGACAAGGAAGGTTTTTCTGGGGCCCTGGGGGGTTAGGTGTGAAAAAGTTCTCCTGTGATGACATGTCAGTTGTCTCAGCTTGTTTTGTGGCTGAAACAGATTTCTGTCATTCTTAATAAGGGCCTCATTTGCTTTGGGAAGGGTGACATGTTGAGTCACTGACCACATAGGGCACTGAAGTGGTGAAGTGAAGGATGATGGGAGGGGGAGAGCTGTCCGCTCCTCACTCACACCAGACTAAAAGCATGTAATTCACAACTTCTGTAAGCTTGGGAAGTTATCATTTGAACGTTGTTGCTCTAGAGTGCCTTGACAGTCTAACAATACAAAATAAATCTTCTATTCACGCCTCTCTGGCAAGCAAGGATTCCAAGAATATGCAGCAACAGTGGAAAACAACTATAAGTTTCTTGTTATGTCGTTGAAACTTACAGCATCTCTGCACTGCACTGATTATCATATTTTAGCTTTCTGCAGATCATGGGGACTTTTGGTAGGCCTTCTTTCTGGACAGCATTTTCAAAATATCTTCTGTAAGCCCCTAAGTCCTGTTGGGTCCCTCCAGAATCTTTGATTTGAATGCGTTTTCAATGTGTAGCAAATTTCCTATTGTTGGGCAGAGAACCTAGCAGACATCCCCAAAGTGGGAGTGTGGGACTACAAGGAAAACCAAAAGTCCAGAGAGCTCTGTGCTCAGCCCCTGAACCTGGGCAGTGCTAGCATCTTAAAGACTGGGTGAAGCCAGA
Source organism: Cuniculus paca (assembly GCA_004365215.1). Taxonomy (NCBI): domain Eukaryota; kingdom Metazoa; phylum Chordata; class Mammalia; order Rodentia; family Cuniculidae; genus Cuniculus; species Cuniculus paca. The sequence goes on from RJWT010043519.1 coordinate 9,504, forward strand.
GGCATTTATGTTAAGGTGGGGAAACTAACTTCCGAGGAAAGGCTCAAGGATGGTTCATAAAATCTACACCTGTTCGAAGGAGTATCTCGGAGAGATGAAGACCTCATGGGCTACTGAGTCTGAAACACCAAATTAATCAGGGAGTTCCAGCAACAGAGAGCAGTTTCCACCTCTGGTTGAAGTCCTGGCTACAACTCCAAGAATGTGATGGCTGTTCTGGAGGTTGTCTTAAGCCCTGAAAGCTCCTTGCTTTCTCCCTGACAGATGTAGGTGTTGCTGTGCATACTGCAGTGTGTGGGCAAGAGGTTGCACGCCAATGAACCGTGCAGCCCATCTGACAAAGCCCATCTGCTCCATTCTACTGGCCGCCCAAGCTTTCTGCCTGCCCTGGCTGCATCTGCGGTCACTGGTGGTCTCTGCCCAGGACTGAACGGGACAGTTTAAATTCACCATTCTAAACTCTTGCAGCAGCCAGGCTCTTAGGCAGCCTGCCAGCAACTCTATGGCTTGTTGTCCTACATGAGAGCTCACAATTGCTTCTTTTCTCCTGTGGTGAGAAACTTTCTCTTCTCCAGGAGATGTTCCTAGCATTCTCTTCCTCTTTTTTCCATCATTCTTTCTCCAAGGAGAACTTTAAGTTGGAAACTAAGGTCCATGGACTCCTTTCTGAATTGTCCATGTGTTTGTGACCTGTAAACTCCAGGAGGGTAGAAGACTACCTCTGGTTTATTTACTGTTGTGTCGCTTAGAACCTTATGAAGTGCCTGACACACAGATAATTCGCAATGAATAGTTGCTAGTGGGTGGATGGATGGATGAGTAGATGAACAGGGACCCATGTATGCTAGACAGGGACAGTACCAGCTACAGCTAGGCTTCCTTTTACAGTGCTCAGTGTGGGAAACAATAAATTCTGTCTTTTCTATCAAACAGGAGTGACTATGTCTTGGACTCTAGCCCTTCCTGATACTCACTAAGTTAAAGAAAGTGTCTGTTTTTGGCACCTGACTGTGGGGCCCCAGCCCATTCAGGCACAGAAACTCACACGGAGAGGAGACACATCCTACGACCTAGTTGCAGTGGTCTCTGGGATGAGAACCTTTGCCCATGGGCTGAGGACCCAATAAAGACTTCTCAACAATGCAAAAAGGGCCCAAAAGGGAGGCAAAGAAGACCACAGGCAATTTTGTGCATGAACCAAGGTAAGAAAAGTCGTGGGGGTGATTGAGTATTGCTTTGGTGGTCAGGTTATTCTGTTCCTGTCCCAAGGACAATCTCTGGTGAGGTTGGGACCATCTTGGGTAAGACCCATGACTTGGTGAAATCAAAAGTAACTGATGGCCTTAGGTATGATAACAGAAGTAAAGATTTTTTTTTTGTACAGTGCTATTGGTATTTTCATTGTAGTTCATAAGAATTCATTGGTGTTGTTCTTTTTTAGACTTAGTGCACCAAAAAACAGTTGATGTTGAAAATTTCGATGCTTTTTTATAAACAGCCAATAAATATTAAAAACTCAATACTTTATTTTTGTGATTTTTTTCCTAAGTATTCATTGTTTAATATAATAAAACTTATAAAATTGAAAATAATAATTCATCAATAGAAATATTCTAAAGAATACATGTAGGTCTGACAGACACATGTTTCTGTGTGGGAAGACAAAATTAGTTTTACGTTCCAGGTTAAGTTGGTATTTTTGTTTAATTAATATGCCTAAAACATTTCTTGTGTTTTGTAAATTCTCAGACTACAATTGCAAGGTTGAGTGGATCTTTTCTCTGCTTTCTGTTAGCAATAAGGTACTTGGGGGTCTGTTGGGAACCAGTCAAATTTAAAAATGTAGCAATTTGAGACCAAAGGAGAACAAACAAGAGAGAAGCAGTCACAGACAAGTTTCTTATGAAAAGTGGGATCTGATAGGTGGGATGAAGAAAAATATATAAGGAGGGCTACAAGTAAAAGAGATATACTTTTGATATGAGAAGATTTTGTATGATAAAGATTTTGCCCTGTTAGAAAGATAGAGATAATGGCAGAACTGGAAAGCTCAAATATGTTGAGGAAAAGCTTGTGGAGGATGCAGTTTATTGAAAGAGATACTTATGTTTGATTGTTGGTTTGATGGAGCCTGGGCTGTGCCTTCAAAAAGCTCCTTATTGCTCAAAAAGACTATGGGGGTTATGGCCCTGACTCTTTTTTTTTTATTTTAAAGAAAATAGGACAAAACAAAACAGAACACAATGAAAAAAGCAAAAGAAAACAGAATAGAGTCAAACATAATATAGCATTTCAAAGCAGAACACTGCAAGCTATACAGGTTTTCAAAACATAACAACAGGAGATTAACAATGGTTATCCTAGTGTCTCTTGCTTTCTTCAAAATGGTTGTTCTTACATTTACAGACAATAAACTCAAACAAAACAAAGTAGTATAAAAC
>RJWT010043520.1:0-11944 GCA_004365215.1 Cuniculus paca
TGACTCCCGTGTGCTTGCACAGTGTCAGAGGAGTTGGAGCCCAGCACACTGACTCCGTCCTCAGCCCTGAAGCCCTCTGACCGCATGACCATGAGCAGCCTGGTGGAACGGGCGTGTTGCCGTGACTACCAGCGCCTGGGCCTGGGCACCCTGAGCAGCAGCCTGAGCCGGGCCAAGTCTGAGCCCTTCCGCATCTCCCCAGTTAATCGCATGTACGCCATCTGCCGCAGGTGAGGGCCGGCCAGGACACGCCAGGAGGATGCAGGCAGTCAGGGCTGGGTGGGGGTGAGCAGCACTTGGATACCCCCATGCTTGCTGTGGGCCTGGTTATGGCCGTGTCAGCAAGGAGGCTGCAAGTTGGCAGGGGCACCTGGCTGAGCACCAGTGTCTTGGAAGTGCCTTTGGCCTTCTTGTGCTAAGAGCCATGAACTTGCTCCTTTTGCTGCTGCCACCTCATACTTCTCTTTTTTTGCTGTCTGAGTCCCTGAAGGTGGGCACAGGGCACGGCCTCAGAGTTACCCTCACAAAGCCCCTGCCTCCTACAGCTACCCAGGGCTGCTGATCGTTCCCCAGAGCATCCAGGACAATGCCCTGCAGCGTGTGTCCCGCTGTTACCGCCAGAACCGCTTCCCTGTAGTCTGCTGGCGCAGTGGGCACTCCAAGGCTGTGCTACTGCGCTCTGGGGGCCTGCATGGCAAGGGTGTTGTTGGCCTCTTCAAGGCCCAGAACACGCCTTCTCCAGGTACCCTTCCTGGGTTTTTCCTGGGCTACCCCCCTTCCCCACCCTCCCCATCCCAGCCCCTCCAGCTCCTGCCCCTCGCCTAGGCCAGTCACAGGCAGACTCCAGCAGTGTGGAGCAGGAGAAGTACCTGCAGGCTGTAGTCAGCTCCATGCCCCGCTACGCTGATGCATCAGGACGCAACACACTCAGCGGCTTCTCCTCTGCCCACATGGGCAGTCACGGTGAGAATACTTGAGGGCAGGAGGTGGGTATGGGTCAAGGAAGACTTGGGGGACTATGGCAGCACTTACGATGGACAGCGAGGGGCAGAAGTGAGCTTGGTCAGGGATGAGTGGGTTGGGAAGAGGATGAGGCCCTCTAGGCACTGTGGGGGGATGAGAACCCTGCCTAGACCAGGTGAGTATCCTGAGGTCCTGCCTGCAGTGACCACATTCTGTCTACCTCCTTGCCTTTCTTAAACTGCAGCTCATGCAGAGGCAGTGTTGTCTGATGCTGGCTGCAGCTCCAAACATCTTGACTTGTCCTTCCCAGTCCCTTCCCACTACTGCTCTGGTCACGGCTTGGCCTCTCTCCTCATCTCTCCTGGTCTGTGCTGCTTTCATTGTTGCTGTCATTCCTCCCCATGCACTCTGGGTTGATCCTGGGCAGCCCATGAGGTGCCCATGGTTCTCCTGGCCATCGTTGTAATTGTGGGGTGCTTTGGGTCCCTGCGAGGCGGGGGTCCATTGTCGCTTTCTGCAAAGGAGATATCACATCAGGAGGTCAGGTGTGTGCTGGGGCCCTTCGCCTTGGGCACTGACTCTGGGCTGGGTCATGTCTGTGCTGACCCCAGGCTTGTCAATGCTGAGAGCACGTGTTGTGTCCATGCTGGGCAGACAGCTGGTATCCAGTGGTGGGTGGGAGGTGAGTCATGGGGGCTGGGCACAGGGTGAAGCTTCTAGGCAGGCAGTGAGACCCAAGGCCTGAAAACCATGTGGGTAGCTCTGTAGGGCAGAGAAGGAGGGTTGGGTTGGAGCAGGAAGTGGCCTTTCTCCTTGGGACTCTCCTTCCAAAGCAGCTGCTTCTCTTGTCTGCCCTCCATCCCTGAGTGACCCCTTTCTCCCACCTGAGCCATCTACTCCACTGTTCTTTTCTGGTTCCCGAGCCCTGGCTGGCTGGCCCTTTTGTTCCAGCTAGTAGATGCTAGGATCTTGGGGTTACTGGGATGTTGGTTCTTGGGCCTACAGCCCTGGCTCCTGCCCAGCACATCAGGAGCCATGTGTCACCTGCCTGTGTGGGATATACTTGTGTTACATCTCAGTACTGGGGCACGTGATCTGGAAGCTTCTTTATTGGGCCTCAGAGCCCGGTTCATGTACCCAGCCTGTCCTATGTGCTGATGGTGGTGGCAGTACCCACCTAGGAGTTGTGTGGGGCATGAACCCTTTGGACATAAAGCTGGGGCTGTCCTGGCTGATTCTGGTGGTCAGAGGGTGGTGGACACTGTGTTGGGCACTTGCTCTTATCCCCTCGATCCCTCCCCCTTGACTTCATGGGGTATGTTTTCCTCTGCTGAGCCTCAGCTCCTGGGAACAGAGTGGGGTGCACTAGGGCTAGTAGCATCTCCCACAGCAGAGCCATCCTGCAGCCTGGGTGTCCCTGAATCTGTCTGCTCTGTCCACCCTGGCTTCTCCCCTCTGCCTGGAACTTCCTTACTTCCTGTTGAGCAAGTGGTCTCATCTGTGCTCAACAGTGCTCTTCATATGACCTGGGTCCTTGTCACCATTTGCTGGGCCCTCGGGCTAGGACCAGGGCAGTGAGTCTGCCCTTGTGGTCACCAGGGACAGGTAACCCTGGCCCTGTCACACTTTTCCGTTGGAAATACCTGCTTTCTGTACTATGAAGTGTTTTCTAGTCACTCTTGTCTTCCTGGCTTCTCATCCCTGCCAAAGTCCTGAGTGGTGCCAGCAGGCAGTGTCCTCACCCGCAGCTTCTGTGGTGTCCCCTGGATGTCTCTGACCACTCCCTGCTTCTGGTACTGCCTTCTTGGGTTCCAGTGCTGTCCTTGTGAGCTGAATGGCTATGCTGTCTCAGTGTGGGGTGTGGCAGGCTTTTCTTGAACTTGGCCTGTGATGACTGCCACAGTGGATGGGGACATTGCTTTGCACCCCTCTCTGTCCCACATGAGGCCTCTGCATAGGTGAGCCTGAGGTGGGCTGGTGCCGAGACCTCTGCTGTGACCCAGCTGCCTCCCAGCCCCACGCTCAGGCCTCATGGCCAAGACTCCAGGCCACATCACCCCAGCCTGTAAGTCTGGCCAACATGGCCCCTGTAAGTCTGTCCATCCTGGACTGAACTGTGTTATCCTTCTGATCTGGTCTCTCTTCAGGAAGCTTCTGAGCCTCCTTTTCCAGCCTCTGCCTCTCAGGTGCCCCCTGTTGCTGTGTTCTGGGCGGTACCTGCCTAATGGGCCCTTCCCTGTGCCGAGGGAGAAAAGTCTGGGAAGGACAAGTCCTTCAGGGAGGGTCTTGAGGACAAAGTTGCTCAGAGCTGTTGTGAGTGGGAAGAGAGGGGGCACTGGGAGGAGAGCCTGGTCTCCAAGCCCCGAGCCTCCCTGCTGCATGGAGCTCCTGTAGCCTGGTCGCTGGGGTGGGGCGGCGCTTGCCTGGAACAGACAAGGGCCTTTGTCTCCCAAGATCAGAGGCTTGCACTGACTTCTCTTGACTCCCCCTCCTTCTCTTGGCTTCTCTTGGTTCAAGTGAGGGGTCTTGGTGGGAACCCCTGGCCTGTAGGCTCCTCAGGGCGTGGGGCCAGGCCTGAGACTTCTCTCTGCTGTGCCCCCAGTGCCCAGCCCCAGAGCCAGGGTCACCACGCTGTCCAACCCCATGGCGGCCTCGGCCTCCAGACGGACTGCGCCCCGAGGTACCGTACCAGGGGCTCCTCTCTCACCTGGCGCTGACAGCCCCCAGCGTGAACTGAGTTGTCTTGGTCACTAATGTCTCCCTGCACACCTGACACTAACGGCCCCTCTGTGACAGACCAGCATAACTGATTCTTCCTCTAGCCTGGTTACTTACCTGCCTGACAACCCAGTCCTGCCCCAGATACTAATAGGGCCACCCCCCATGTGTCTCAGCACCTGTGTGGTCCAGCCCTTCTCCCTTGCACAGTCCTGCTGGGGCCCATCGACCACCCCACCCTGTCCCAGAGCTCAGCCCTCTCCCTGGAGGCTGGGCTGGCCAGCCTGAGGTAAGTGGTGCCTTAGCCCTGCTCTGGGGTTCACCTGGTCTCTCCTCCACAGGTAAGTGGGGCAGCGTTCGGGCCAGCGGACGCAGCAGTGGGCTCAGCACCGATGTGGGCTCCCGGCTCGCCAGCAGAGATGGCCTGAGCCCCCCGCAGGCCAATGGGGCCCCTCCTGACCCAGGCTTTCTGCGACCCCAGCGTGCAGCCCTCTACATTATTGGGGACAAAGCCCAGCTCAAGGTGACTAAGGTGGAGGGCCAGGGCCAGGTGGGGGCCTTTTAACAGGCATGTCTCACAGTGCCTGGCTGGCTCCTCCAGGGTGTGCGGCAGGACCCCCTGCAGCAGTGGGAGCTGGTGCCTATCGAGGTGTTTGAGGCCAGGCAGGTGAAGGCCAGCTTCAAGAAGCTACTGAAGGCCTGCGTGCCAGGCTGCCCTGCTGCCGAGCCGGGCCCGGCCTCCTTCCTGCGCTCACTGGAGGACTCGGAGTGGCTGATCCAGGTTCCTGCCCAGCCCCTGCCCTACTGCCCGCCTGGGTGCTAGGCTAGAGCTGTGGGAAGGGCTCGATTTGTTCCTCTGACAGTCTGGGGACCAGGAGGAGGATCTGACAGCAACTTCCCACATGGGGTTCCAGTGCCTGGGAGGCAGCTAAGGGCAGCGGTTGTGGAAGACGGATGGGTCAGTGAGTGGGGGCTGGGGAGGCAGCAGTCCTGTGCAGAATGTGGCTTCCGGATGCTCCGCTTCTGTTCTCTTGTGGGGTGAGGGGTTGACACTGCTTCACTGGTGCATGGTGTGCTTCAGAGGGCTTTCGGCCTGGGGCTGCCAGGACTCTCAAGGACATCTGAGTCTGCCCCCTCATCCCAGGGACCCAGAGAGGGTGGGCTGTGATGGGCAGCGAGTGTGTCTCCAGCGCTGTGCTGACCCCACACTGTGGGCACTGCCAGCCTCTTGTGGGTTGGGCCGAGTCAGGATGGGCTCCAAGGGCTGCCTGTCCTTCAGATCCACAAGCTACTGGAGATCTCAGTGCTGGTGGTGGGGCTCCTGGATGCGGGCTCCTCTGTCCTGGTGAGCCTGGAGGATGGCTGGGACATCACCACTCAGGTGCGTGGCAGGTGCAGGGATGGGGTGGGGCAGGGTCCTTGGGGTGCCACCCTGACCAGTGGTGCTGCCGCAGGTGGTTTCCTTGGTGCAGCTGCTCTCAGACCCCTTCTATCGCACACTGGAAGGCTTCCGCCTGCTGGTGGAGAAGGAGTGGCTGTCATTTGGGCATCGCTTCAGCCACCGTGGGGCCCATACCCTGGCCGGACAGAGCAGTGGCTTCACACCTATCTTCCTGCAGTTTCTGGACTGTGTGTATCAGGTGGGCAGATGCTCATGTGGGCAGGCCTGGGCTATGCTCCCTGACCTCTGATCTCTGACCCTGGACTCCTGCTGCCTCCAGGTCCACTTGCAGTTCCCTATGGAGTTTGAGTTCAGCCAGTTCTACCTCAAGTTTCTCGGTTACCACCATGCATCCCGCCGTTTCCGCACCTTCCTGCTTGACTCCGACTATGAGCGCATCGAGCTGGGTATGTAGGGTCAGGGGCCTCGGGTGGGTGCGTGGCAGGAGGGGCTCAGGCTCAGCACTGTCTCCGTGCAGGGCTGTTGTATGAGGAGAAGGGCGAGCGCAGGGGCCAGCTGGCGTGCAGGTCTGTGTGGGAATATGTGGACAGACTGAGCAAGAGGACGCCCGTGTTCTACAATTACATGTATGCACCTGAGGACGCAGAGGTGAGCTGGGCCCTGGCGGGGCAGGCGGCTTCTGTCCAGCCTGGCTTCTCACCCTGGGCTTGCCCCTAGGTCTTACGACCCTATAGCAACGTGTCCAACCTGAAAGTGTGGGATTTCTACACGGAGGAGACGCTGGCCGAGGGGCCCCCCTATGACTGGGAACTGACCCAGGGACCTGCAGAGCCCTCAGAAGAGGAACGACCCGATGGAGGTGCTCCGCAGAGCCGGCGCCGTGTGGTGTGGCCATGCTACGACAGCCGCCCTCGAGTGCAGCCTGATGCCATCTCACGCCTGCTGGAGGTGCGTGTCATGCGGGGCAGGGCCTGGCCTGGCACCTCCTTCCTCTTGCCGAAATGCTGGTGGGGCCTTGGGAGCTGTCAGTCCAGTTACTTGGAGGCTAGGGTGGCTGTGGCTCCCCTGGGTCCCTGCCCCATGTCAGGTGGAGGTTTGCAGGAAGGAAGGCTCTTGTCACAAGCCCTAGGTCTCAGGACATGGCTCTGGGGCTTGTGTGCTTCTGACAAGTGTGTTAGTTTTTGTCACTGGAACGAAATACCAAAGAAAGGCTAACTGTAGAGAGATGTCGTTGTTCCATGTGAGAAGTCCAAGGCATGGTGCCTGCGTCAGCTCAGTGTTTGGTGAGGCCTCTCTTGGCTGCATCACATCATGGTGCAGGGCAGTGGCAGGAGTGTATGTGGCACTGAGGCTCAGTCCTCTCAGAACTGACTCGGGGTCCCCTGAGAAGTGCCTTATTCCCTTCTGGGGCACTCCTCCAAAACCAGGCTCCACCTCTTTAGGTTCCATCTCCCAGTACCACGTGGACTTTTGGGAGAAAAACCAAACCCCATGACACCTGGCTTTGCATGGCTCAGGCAGTAGCTGTGGGCTGAGCCTGCAGGGAAGACAGGGTTTTCCTAGGAACTACCCTCCCCTCTGCGAGGCTCTGTCCCATGTATCCTAAAGTGAGCAACATCTCTTAGGGAGAGAAGCTTGTGGTTGACATTTTGGTCTTCATTGTCCCTCACTCTGCCATCGTGCTCAGCCTCAGGAACCAGGCTTGTGCCAGGCAGAGAGCCATCTGGGGAAACGGGTGGCAGTTGGGGATAATGGCTGGGCCAGTGCAGGGACTGGCATGTCTTACTTGGGGTGCTGCTACCACGAGTGTTTTTCACATATATGTGTGCGTGTGTTTTTAAATATGGCCTAATTTTTAAAATTATTCATTTATTTATTTTTGTGGGTACCGGCAATCAAACTCAGGACCTCGCGCTTGCCGGGCAGGCACTGTGCCGTGGAGCTAGAGCCTCAGCCCCACCACAGGTGTTTTTCATAGGGGCTGAATGTTCAAGAGGGTGTGGGCCTCTGATCCTGGCTGTGAAAGGATTTGCACTGTACTCACCAGTGTTGGCTATGTGGCCTTGGATATTACCTGTCTGTCTTAGAGCTTATTTCCTTATGTGAAAAATGGGGCCACTAATTTTTGCCTCATCGAGAGGTCGTGAAGTTTAAGTGAGTAAATACAAAAGTATGTGACCTTGCATGGGGCCTGGCCCAGAGGCACCTGTTTGTTACCCAGGGACTTGGGACACATGGAGTCACAGTTTTGTTGGTAAAGGTGACCCACAGACACAGAGAACAGGAGTGGGTCCCTCTTTCTCTCTGGTAATCCTAGTATCTTTTTGTTTGCTCATTTGTTTGTTTTTGTTTTTGTTTTTCGAGATAGGATCTCACTATGTAGTCCAAGCTGGCCTTGAACTTGTGTGTAGCTGAGGCTGGCCTCAAAACTCATGATGCTCCTCCTGCCTTAGCCTCCCAAGTGCTGGGATCACAGGAATGTACCAGCGTGTATGGTTACTCCTTCGGAGTACTCCTTGGTACTCTTTTCATGTTTTTGGAGATGGTCTTGCTATGTAGTTCAGGCTCACCCTGAACTCAGTATGTAGCCCAGGGTGGCCTTGAACTCATGGTAATTCTCTTGCCTCAGCCTCTTGAGTGCTGGGTGGTCTGATGTTAATAGAGCCACTTAGCTTTTTTTGTTTTGTTTTTCGAGACAGGGTCTCCTTACGTAGTTCAGGCTACCCCTGAACTCACTGCAGTCCTTCTGCCTAAGCCTCCAAAGTTCTGGGGGATTACCAGCATGCACTACCATGCCCAGCAGGGTGTTTTTAATGACATACACATCATGTTTTTTTTTTGTCATAAAGAAATGAAGGAACAAAGGGCATCATGGTGTACACCTACTGTAGTCCCAGCACTCAGGAGGCTGAGACAGGAAGATTGCTGTGAGTTTGAGGCCAGCCTGGGCTACATAGTGAGACCCTTTCTCAAAAACAAAATAAAACTAGAAGTTTACCTGTAACTGTACACTGTGAAACAAGGAAAAAACTTTCTATTTTGGCCATTTTAAATATTTTTTTTCTGTGAAGATTGGTCTGGCATCATTTCCCTTCTCGTAATATGGGTCTATTAGGCACAAATTCCCTCAGGTTTTACCTGAAATGTCTTCATTGTGCATTCATTCATTCATTCATTTTTGCAGTGCTGAGGATTAAAACCAAGACCCTTACACATGCTAGGCAAGTGGTCAACCACTGAGTCCTATCTCTCAACTCCTCACTTATGTAACACACTGGGTCTCACTGTGTTGCCCAGGGTGGGCTTGAACTCCTGGGCTCAAATGATCCTCCCATCTCAGCCTCCTCAGTAGTTTGGACTGATGTGTGCCACCGTGTGCGTGTGCGTGTGTGGTGCTGGGGATTGAACTGGGGCTTCATGCATGCTAGGCAGGTACTCTGCTACTGAGCTATACCCCAGCCCATGTGGTGGCATTTTTTTATTTTTTGTTTTTGTTTTGCTAGGTAGTCCAGGCTGGCTTTGAACTCACTATGTATCCCAGGCTGGCCTCAAATTTAGAGCAATCCTCCTGCCTCAGGCTCCCAAGTGCTGGGCTACAGACATGCACCACCATGCTGGGGCTCTGTTATTTTTAAAAGGCATCTTTGGATATAGAATTTGACAGTTTTTTGCATTCAGTAGTTTAAAGATGACACTCTTATTTTCTGCCTTGCTTTGCTTCTTACTAGAAGTCAGTGCTATTTATTTATTTATTGTCCTTTTGAGACAGGGTCTTACTATACAGTTCAGGCTGGACTTCAACTCACTTTGTAGCCCAGGCTGGGCTTAAACTTGCATCAATCCTCCTGCCTCAGCCTCCCGAGTGCTGGGATTATAGGTGTGCACCACCCCACCCGGCTGTTCATAGCTCTATACACTGTAGTGTCACCTTTCTTCTCAGTGTCTAAGATTGTCTCTTCATCTCATTTTCAGCATGTTAGCTCTTTTGTGTTCATCCTGCTTTGGGGCTAAAGTTCCTTCTATCTGTGGATTGATCACTTTAAATATATTTTAGGCTGTTGCTTCTCAGTTTATTTTTTCTTCTCTGCACAGTCTCTCCCTCTTTTCCAAGACTGTTGTTCCACAGGTTATAGAGGTTCTGTTTCTTTTTTTCCTTCAATCTCCCTTCAATCTCTTTTTCTCTGCAATTCATTGTAGATGATTTCTGTTGCCTTATATTCAAGTCCTCTGCTCTTTAATTTCAAATACTGTACTTTTCAGGTGAGCATGGTGTGGATGTCTGTAATCCCAGCACTCAGGCAGCTGAGTATCTTAGTTACTTTTCTCTCGTTGCTGAGACAAAATACCCAACACGCAAAGTTCCAGGAGGAGAGAGGTTTTTTTTTTGGCTCACAGTTTGTAGAAGTTTCGGTCCATAATCCGCTGGCCCCAAAGCAGGGTGATGCAGACAGGCATCATAGAGGAGAAACAGTTCATGGCAGGCAGAAGGTGGCCGAGCAACAAAGGTCAGCCACAGTTCTGTCCCTTATCTTATCCGGGCTACTTAGGGCAGGCAGCACTCACAGCGTTGACCCCAGCATTGCGCATGGACTGACCCCAGTGGCACACACTCTAGACCCAGCCACCTCTGGGAAGCTCCACCTATGGCCGGCCACATGGCGCTTTGAGAGGACACCCAGACACAGCCAGAGCACGGAGGCCGGAGGGCTGCCACAGTGTGAGGCCAGCCTGGACTGTGGAGTGGGTCCAGGGCCAGCAAAACTACATGGCAAGACCCTGTCCCAAAAACCCCAAATACTACACTTTCCAGTTTTGAAATCTCTTTCCCCACTACTGGCTGTTGACCACAGCTCACCTGTACTGAACCACATCGCCAGCTCTTTTAATTTGAAATAAGGGTCCAGGCTGGGCTCAAACTTCTGCCTCAGCCTTCCAGAGTGTAAAGATTATAGGTACGCATAAAATTTACATTTTTAACAAAATTATTTGTGTTTGCATGTGGTAGTAGGGATTGAACCCACGGGCTCACACATGCTAGGCAAGCACTCTACCACTGAACTACATCTCTAGCCTGGTTTTTCACTTTTTTTTTTCTTTTTTTGTCTTTTTGAGACAGGGTTTCACGATGCAGTTCAGGCTGGCCTTGAACTCAGTGATCCTCCTCCCTTAGCCTCTGGAATGCTGAGATTACAGGCGTGTGCCACCACACCTTGCTAGCCTGGTTTTTTAAGTTTTTATGAAATTTCCCCATCTGTTCAACCATTATGTTAATTCTTTTAAGTCTTGAAACATGAAGGGCCGGGGATCTAGCTCAGTGGCCTAAGCGCCTGCCTGGCAAGGGCGAGCTCATGAGTTCAATCACCGGTGCCGGGGGCGGGGGGGAAGTCTTGTAACATGTTTATAATTTAAATTTCTCGTGTATTAGTTCCAGTACCAATTTTGAGTCTGTGTGTCTCTTTGCTTCATTTCCTTTGTTGCTTTTCTAATCTTTTATTGTAAGTTGGACATTGTGAAATCACTATTGAGGACCAGAATTATGCTGTCCTCCTTTAAAGAGTCTTGGGTTTATTCTTGCTCGTGAGTCTGCTGCAACTCTGTGAACTCCCGTGTTGGAGAAGTCCTTCTCCAAAGGCAGGGCCTCTCTGGAATGTTTTCTCTTCAGTGAGGTCTCACTGCTCTGGCTCGAGTCTGGACATCTAGCATTATGTAACCGCACCGGCCCTCTGGGTGTTTTCTGCCAGGCTTTGTGACATCTTGTTTTGCTTGGGTGGCTTGCTTTGACCAAAGGCTTGTGGCAGCCTCTGTAGGTTCTGGGGCTCCTCCTAGTACTCCCTTTCTCACATAGCCTCCAGCTGCTCCCCTTGCCCTAGCACCCTGAACTTCCTGTCTCTGCCACCTCAGCTCAACAAGCTGCTTCCTCCACCTCCCCACACTCTGGGCAGACAGACAATTGGGTTGGTTGTAGGCTCAGTTTTTGCTGCACTCACTGCTAGTTGTCCAACATCTGGAAACCGTTGGGGTTTTTTTTGTTTTTCTTTTCCTTCTGAGACAGGGTCTTGCTATGTAGCTCAGGCTGGCCTTGAAGTCACTGTACAGCCCAAGCTGGCATCAAACTTAAGGCAATCCTCCTGCCTCAGCCTCCTGAGTGCTGGGCTTACAGCAGTGTATTACCATGCCCAGTTTTGCTGTTTGCTGTTCTTGCTTTCATCCCTGCTTGCTTCTGGAGGGCTACAGACTAATTTGTCTGACTTAGCTGGAAGCAGAAGTCATCCATTTTCTGTTTGGAAGTCATGTGATATGATGATAGTTTTATGTTGCTCTTTTGAGGAAAGCATCTTTTTTTTTTTTACTTTCTTACTTTTTTTTGCACTGGGGATTGAGCCCAGGGCCTCATGTGGTAAGCATATGTTCTACCACTGAGCTGCACCCTGCTGATGTGTGTGTGTGTGTGTGTGTGTGTGTGTGTGTTTATGTATATAACCTATCCTGTTTGGAGTATATAGTGCTACTTGATTATGTTGCTTGATGCCTTGGTTTGGAAAATTTTTCAACTTTGTTTCCCAAATATTGATTCCCGCCCCCCGTCTTCTTTTCTGTCCTTCTCTTACTCTTGCCTTCTGTATTGCAGTTACACATTTTAGACTTTTTTCACTGTATCTTTCCCATCTCTTCCTTTTGTCTTTTCATGTTCCATTTTGGATATTTTCCTTTTTGTTTTGTTTTTGTTTTTGTTTTTAGACAGGGTCTCCCTGTATAGTTCAGGCTGGCCTTGCACTCACTATGCAGCCCAGGCTGGCCTTGAACTCATGGCAGCAATCCTCCTGCCTCAGCCTACCCAGCACTGGGATTACAGGTGTGTGC
>RJWT010043521.1:0-11959 GCA_004365215.1 Cuniculus paca
CCCATGTACAGTGTGGCCTCTGATCCAGATCATGCCCTATTACTTCCCAGCCCAGAACCCTGTGTTTTTTTAATAATCCCTTTCACTATGCAACAATCATCTTTCTACTTTTTATGTCTGTCTCTCTCACAAGTCTAATACACTGTAGCATATGGCATGAGTTCAATAAATGCTCTGCATGAATCAGTTGACAGAGGGGTAGCAGCTTAGCTCACCAGTGCAATAGTGGGAAGCTTGGAGTTTAATCATAGAGCCATGAGGAAATCACTAAGAATTTAAAGGGAGACTAACATGATCCAGTGCATATTTCAGGAAGTCCCCTCCAGAAACAGACTCCCTAAAGGTGGTCAATAAGGAGTTAGCAAGTTGTTCTAGGACGTAACTGAGAAATGACGGAAACAAGTCACAGAAGGGATAGATCAATGAAAAGCTCAAACCCATGCCCCACTGGACGTGGGGGACAAGGGTGAAAGAAGCCCCAGATCCCTGAACTGACAGCCCATTTACCAACATGGTAAAAGGGAAGAGGCTGAACGGATGTGTGGATTTGTTGAGCCTGAGATGCACGTTGGTGTGTGGCTCCCATGAAGATCAGATCAGGGCTTCAGAAGGGAGGTGAGAAGGTGAGGATGCAGCCAGGCTGGAGGTGCTAAGGTAACCCATGCCTCAAGATCTTTGCCCTAATCTTGCTGGCTGAGGCTAAAGACATGTTGGAGGAATTTTAGCCTTGGCACTGCCCAGTAGTTGAAGCCAACCCACATCAGCCTCTCATCAGCTAGCAGTTACCATGTAATGGCCACCTCTGAAGTATGCAGTGTGGTCTCTAATCTGCAAGTTGACTGCATTTATGTTTCACAGATATAAAAGCCAAAGTACCAGTTGATGGGCACAAAGTTCCAGTCACACAAGACCCTAGGGATCTGCCCTAGATACAACACCATACCTACCATCAGTGTGATAGTTAATTGTGGTGTCAACTCAAATAAGCGACACCTAGCTGTGTAGGTTAGTACAGTTCTGAGTGTGTCTGGATGACGGACTTGCTGAGCGAAGACCCACCTTGGGTATGGGTGGCAATAACTAATAGGTTTGTAGCCTGGATGGACTGAAAAAGGAAAGGCAGTCTTCCTCTTGCTTCTTCAGAGGGGCTCCAGTCTTCTCCACTGCCTGTGGACATCCATCTCCAGGCTTCCAAGTAGACTCCTTAGCCTCCAATGCAGATCCTTCAGCTTCTCCATATGGACTCACAACTGGACTCTGTAGTGAACTCTAGGACTTCAACTTCTAACTGGATCCTCTGGATCTCCAGTGCAGACAACCCTTCTGCATTCTTCCACCCTGACTCTGCAGGCAGTCATTGTAAGCCTACCTTGTAAATCCTTTATCTATCACATATTCTATATTAAATCTTTTACTTTAGTGAACCCTGATACAGTCTGCAATAGTGCATTCTAATCTTAAAACTGTTCAGAGGATAAGTCTCACAAGCTGTTCCCATTATAATAAATACTTTTAAAAATTCCCCAAAGGTAAATAGGCGAAAGGGGCTGGGGAAATAGCTCAGCAGCATGGCACCTGCCAGGCAAGTGTGAGGTACTGAGTTCAATTCCCAGTACCAAAAAAAAAAAAAAAAAAGGATTTAAAGGTAAATAGGAGGATATATAAACCAATCTGAAGATACTTTCTGGTACACCAAGGCACTAAGAACGTTCATGTTTGTGGAAAACTATATAGGCAACAAGGTGTGCTTTACTTGCAGATGTCTAGTATATGTTGGACTATGGGTAATGGTACACTCACTGATTTTTAACTGTTATTTTCCTCTCAGTTAGGAAATACCAGTTGTGGCTCTTTTCCATTTTTCTCCATTTGCTATGTATGGACATGGTTTGAGTGTATCCAGCGGGGCTTATGTGCTAAAAGTATGGTAGAATCCTTAAGAAGTGGGCATGGTAGAATGTGCTTAGGTCTCTGAAGGCACTGCCCTTGGAAGGGATGAATGCTGGTCTTATGGAACAAGTCACTCAAGAGAGGAGACTGTTATAAAGCAAGGACACCCCAGATGCGTGGCCCCATTTTCTTCTGTTTCTCTTGTCTGCCATGCTGTTAAACAACTAGGATGGGGGGCACCAGAGGCCAAACATGTGGGGTTGCCTGATCTTGGACTTTCAGCCTCCAAAACTGTGAGCCACAGTTTATAAAGAACCCAATATTAGGTATTCTGTTACAGCAATGCAAAACAGACTAATACAGGGTTATGACACATATATGTGAAGATTGAAAAAAGTCATTTAAAGGGAGTTTAGATATTAGTAGTGACTTCTGCCTTTCTATAAATTTTTAATAGTATTTTTTCCTTTTATCTTCTTTCCTTTTTTGGCCTTATGGAGCTGAGGACGGAACCCAGGGTCTCATACATGCTAGGCAAATGCTCTACCACTTAGCTATATCCCCAGCCCTAACAATAGTATATTCTAAAGGGGAATTTTTTTTTTCTCTTTTGGTCTAAAACTTGGGTCCAACAGCCTGTGAACTACAAAGTATAGTGGGCTGGGGATATAGCTCCGCAGCACAGCACCTGCCTAGCAAGCTCAAGGTCCTGAGTTTGATTCCCAATACCAAAAAAAAAAAAAAAAAAAAAGTATAGATTATAAAAACATCATTTTGCAAACAGTCAGTAGCTAAGTACAAATGTAAAAACAAAACAAAACTGGGCCTGTAATTCCAGCACCCTGGAAGGCTGAGGCAGGAGGATTGCAAATTCAAGCCCATCCTGAGCAACTTTGCAACTTAGTGAGAATCTGCCTAAAAATTAAAAAAGAAAAAAATGTTTTTTAAAACAGAGCTGGGGGTATATAGCCCAGTGCAAAAGCCCTGGGTTTAATCTCCAGTTCTAGAGAAAACAAACGAAAAACGAGGCCTCAGGGCTTACCACAATAAACACTTAAATATAAGCCTCCAATGATATCTTTTGGGATACTTTAAATGAGAGGGACAGAGCAGAACTTACAGTTAAATTAACCAAAGTTTTAAAAAGAAATGTCATGTCTGACTTCAGCCCAAATCAGCACTTGGAATTGGATATTAAGAGGATCAGCTTTATGCCCAGGTAAACTTTACAGCGCCCAGATTTCCCAAACAGCCCAGCTGTGAAACTGTGACCCTGCAGAAATTCAATCACCCAAGGAAATGGCAATAAGGGGAGGGGCCATCTAATTGGGCCATTATCAGTCTTTAACACCTGCAGGCTAATTCTTAATCTGGAATTATCCAGTAACCAGTCCTGACAAGCCTTGTAAATAGAGAAGGAAATGGATTAGCGCCTTGAGCACATGGTTATCTGGGGACCACTGCCTGGCTGATCTGTGGGTTGGGAATGTTCACAAGGAAAAAGGAAGCAGAAATCAGGAAAATGGGAATTGAAGGCCAAGTACCTCAGTACACAGCTCTTAACCACAGTGGCCCTACCCTTCCTAAATTCAAGGGGTCTCTCTAAGAATGACACATTGTATAAAATGGACTCCATAAATTCTGGCACATTACAAATGAGAACTATTCAAATTAAGAAAAGTTCTCTGAGAGGTGACACCATTGAACAGGCTCCAAACAGGAAAATAAAACAATGATTTAATGAAAGAATTAGAAATAGGTAGTAGCAAAGTGATGGCCAAGTTAGTGTACCACTTGGGTCCAAGTCCCAGTTCTGCCATTTACTAGCCGTAATCGACCACACACGTCCCCTAGCCCATGAATCTTAATTTCTTCATTTACCAGCCTCTCAATGTACACACACACACTTGCCATTTTCTCCCTCAGCCCAAGCCTAGGCAACCAGAGGATCTTCTGTGGAATGTGACTACAGTGAGAGGCTTACTCAACTTGAAGGGGAAGTGAGAATGTCCTTGCCATTAGTATTCTGTGGAGTCAACAAAGGCATATGGGTCTACATACTTATGGTTTTAGGGAGAGGCTCAGTTTGTTTCTATTTGCAACATTATCTTGGCTTCTTTAAATTTCTAGACGTTTGTTGATGAATGGAACTACTTACATATTTGAGACCCAGTTGTTCAACAAGAAATTTCAATCTCAAAACAAAACAAATCCTTTGAGTAATAATAGCACTACTAGTAGGAGAATATACAAAAGTCATGAAGATTCACTGTCCATTTGATCAACTACTTAGGAGAATTAAATGAGAACCAAAAAAATTTTCAAAGACAAGATGGTGATTTTTATTATAAGCAAAGACCAACCCTATAAAATCCTCTCAAATCACACTGGTAGGCAACTAATAAAACACAGTACAACCATTTCTTTAACATATGTATTGAATGACATCCCTACTGGGTTCTCATTTACCAATGCTTCTCAAAAAAAGGAAAGTGCTCTGAGGAAACTTTTCAACAATCATTCTGAGAGCAACTCCAGTTTGCTTTAGGCAGTCTTTCTCAGAGGTCTGCAAGAGAAAGTCGATTAACATCTCGGACTATTTAGTTCAGGAGTGAAAAATTTATTTCAGTGTTAATAGTTGAACAAGGAACAGCCACTATCACCAGAAAGTTCTAAGGCTATGACAAAGGAAGAATTTTAAAAAGATATAAAAATTAAAAAGAGAAAAAGAAAAGTTAGCAAAAAAGAAGAGGCTATGGTAGGAAATGAAATTGTCATGAACTAGTATGAGATGGGAAGGATGGAATAAAGCAGAGGGTGAACTGGGGCAAACAGAAGAGATGAGCTTTCAAACTCAGAGCTCTTACTCAGAATGACCAGAATGTCCTGTTTCTGCCTCATAGTTCCATTAAACGACCCTGTGTATGTTCTAATATAAAAATGGGAGTGGGCTGGGAATTTAGCTCAGAGGCTTAAGCACTTGCCTGGTAAGTGTGAGGCTGTGAGTTCGATCACCAGTACCAAAAAAAAAAAAATCAGAAAATGGGAGAGAAAGGCATGGGCTGTAGTTCAGTGGTAGAGAACTTAGCTAGCATGCACAAGGCCCTGGGTTCAATTCAATCCCCAGTACTACCAAAAAAAGAAGGAGCAAGTAGAGAATGAGAGCAATTAGAGAAAGTAGAGAATTAGGCTTCTCAGACTCTGAATCACTGAACCTTATCAGAACATCTCAGAAAAATATGTTCTATAAATACATCTTAGTGCAAGCACTTGATTAGGGTGTGACTTTGTTCACATTTTTAAAGAATTTGCCTATCATTCTTGTACAAGGGCCACACTAATCTTTGTATTGTTCCTGCTTTAGTATATGTGCTGTCAAAGCAAGCACTGGGCACATCTTAACTATCCTGGTAGTTCTATCTGTTCTAGCTCTGCTGTGTCACAGGCACAAGAGCCAGAAGGAAGTTCAAGAGATTAGCTGTGGCCCCGGGTATAGTCAACCCAGCTTTAAGGACAAAGAATTTTGAGGAAAGGGGGCTTACATTTCCACACACTTCACCCTCTTCTCACTCACATGATGTAGCTTCGGAAAAGTCCCCTGTCATCTCTGCACCACAGTTTCAATATCAGAAGGCAACCATCTCTACTTTACTCTCAAGAAATGACGAAACGATGAACTTACTAATAATAATTTTTAAATTATTTTAAGAAAGGACTGGGTATGTAGCTCCATGGTAAGGAATTCTTGCTTGGTGTATTAGAGGCCCTAGGTTCAATTCCCAGCACAGCCAGAAAAAAAAAAAAGTAAAGTATGTGTGTGTATGTGTTAAAGGGGGAAAAGCTAAGGATTAGGAGATGACAACAGTTGAATTCACCACATGTACACCCTGTAAGAATATCACCTGTCTTTATTCCACTTCCCAACCCTTTCCTTTCCCCTTCCCTCTCCCATTACACGAGTCTTTTTGAAAACTTTTACCCTAACCTTGGATCTCTTTTGTGCCTCCAGTAACCGCTTGAACTGTCACTTCCTCAGACTCTTAGGCAATGTGTCCGCTGCTATGAAAACATACACCAAACTTGGCTAGACTATGGTGACCCTTAAAACTTGGACTCTGGGGGAGAAGACTTTCTGATTAAATTTTTTTGTGCTCTGGATCTATCTCAGGGTTCCCCACATGCTTAAATATGATCTTTTGGGTTGGGAATGTAGCTCTGTGGTAGACTGATTGCCTACCATGCTCAAGGCCTAGGTTGGAGCCCTGGCACCACAAAAACAAAAAACGAAAACAAAAACAAAAAACCTTTTAATTGCTTCTCTTGTTATTACAGTTTTTAAGGCACAGTAATTGAAAGTTAAAAATAATAATTATTTATAGCACAGTTGTGTTTTTTAGGTAGGGAATGTTGCTTGAGGATTGGACCCAGGGCTTTGAGTATGCTGCTCTACTACTGAGCTACAACACAGACTAATGCTATTGTTTTTAATGGCTTAATCATTGACTCTTTGGCGTGTTTTTATTTGCAATATGGGAACTGAGGGTGAGACTCACCTATTCTGTGATTAACTACAATGAAAGAAGAGTGAGAAGTGCTGAAATCTGTCCTTAACAGAACTGAAGAGCCTGAGAACACACCTTCTATTCATGAATAAAATATGGAGTGGAAGCCAGAAGTGCAATTTAAGTCTCACCTTAACTGGACTACATTTTCAAACTTTGCACAATGTGGTAAAACTTACAAGGCGCTTGGTTTAAAAATAAGATGAGAGGTTTCTTTATAAGTCTTAGAGACGAGGGAAATGAAAATTGTATTATCCACCTTCAGACTACATCCTTTTGCATAGCTCCTGACAAGCTGCCTTGCAATTTAACTGGTGATGCCAGCTGGTCCTGCATCCCATTCCCAAAATCCCCACCTCCTACCCAGGATGGATTTCTGAACCTTGTGGGAAAACTCCCAGGTCTCAGCTAAGAACAGACACTAAACCAAATCTGCTTAGAAGAGGAAGGGGGAGGTGGGTTCGATAAAGAAAATGTTTTGCTCGTGGTTCAGAGTACACAATATCCATCTTTTTTCGGAATAAGTAAGTCCTTGTTCTTCACATTCCATTTCCTAAGTTTGACAGAAGGTAAATGTAAATTTTACTGAAAATAAAACAGGATTATAATCAACATGTCAAACAGCCTTCTGCAGGGCACTGGAAGGGGAGGAAGTCACAACTCCCAGCCTCCCCTCTCCCAATCTCAATTCCCTTTATCAGCCGGCACAACAGGGACAATCCCTGCTGAACTGACTGAGCAGCCTGTCTCCTACTGTAGAAAGCAAACACTTTCAGAGATTCTGCATCAAGCCCTAACTCTCCACATCAAAGCCAGGGAAACCAGAAAAGAACAGTGGCCCAAAGATAATGGAGGACACCTTCTTAGAAGCAGTCCGTCGAACCACAGCAGGCTCAGGGGGAGAGAGGTTAGGCTTCAGTAATGTTTGCCAGGGCAAACACTAATGTGTTGCTCCTCTCACTACATAAATACACTCAATCCTTTTATAGCAAGATTCCAGGCTGATCTCAAGAACTCACGTGGGAGAATTTTATTACTGAAGTCATCAAAACATCAGTTAAGGCAGGTCTGCCTTTAGTTTAGCAGCAGAGGGAAGCCTCCAACTCTGAGCTCTGGGGAAGCCTTTGTTCAGGGAATCCTACCCCTCAGGCAGGGCTGTGATTTCACTTCAATTTCAAGTCCCCAAATCAAATTGTAAAAGTGCCCCCCCCCAGAGCTGCAGAATAAACAAACAGATCTGGTACTTTTCCTGGAATCTCTTTGCCCCCTCCCCCAACAATATCGAATTACTCTACACACACACACACACACACACACACACACACACACACACACACAGAGTTCCTTTTTATTTCTCCTTTTTTTTAGGCAAGCCACCCTATTGTGCATCTACCATTTCAAATACCTTGCAAATACATCTCCATTTTGCCCCTCTCCTCAGGAGTCTCCTAAGAATTTGGGAGGAGCTAACAAATGTAATTTGAATAATAATGAAGCAAACGAAACAATTTAATTAGGAAAGGTAGCCCTAGAGACTCCAATAAAAGGATTAAAAGTCTTTATCTATAAAAATGTGGCCGGGTGCTCAACAGTGGGACCAATTAGGGGGAGTGAGGAAGACAGAAATGCTCAGGTGCACACATCGGTTTAAGCTAATGGGAATCAGCACAAATATTCCCAGGAGAGAAGACACTAGGAAAAAAAGAGTGACTTGAAAAGCTGCTTTCTCATCCGCCACGTTCACGCTTAGTTAACTTTATTCTCTTTCGGATTCACTGCAAGTAGTGCCTACACTGTCCTCGGAGAAAGACTTTGTACAGAGAATTTAAAACAAGGTAAGTGAATTCTCAATAGAAGTTCTTAAAAATCAAATTACAAAGGGTGCTTCATCCCTCAAACAAGTCCTTCAGGGTGAAACATTGATTAGTTACTTCTCTAGGATCCGTACAGCTTCTCTGAGAATGTTCTGTGTAACAGACGCATTGTTGACCTTTTCAAGTGACCTTACAGATCTTTTGCTTGCTTTTGAGGAAAATAAAGATATTCTTTCGGGAATCCTAAAAAGCTCTCAGCTTCCGTAGGTCTTAAGAATAAAATGCAGGAAGCCCCCACAGGCTGAACGAGCACTAAAACCGGCTTCTTGAACAGGAAACAGTTTGCTTCAGAGGCAAAGAATTCCCCCGCCCCGCGCTCACTCCCGGCCAGGCACCGCCGTGCCCAGCTGGTTGGTAACACCGAGCACAGATAAGGAGTCCTAACAACCGTATTCGCCGGGTTCCCGGGAAACCCTGGGTCACTCGGCGACTCCCTCATCACCTGGGCGCGCGCGTCCACCCACCCGCACGCGGGTCCCCGCACACGCACGGCGCCCCAGGAGGACTCCCGCGGCGACGCGGGGCGAGACTGACACCCGCAGCTGCCGGCCGCCCTGCCAGTCACGCTGCCGCCCGCTGCCTTTTTTTAGCCACGACATCTGACCCCTGTTTAAACGCAGCGTTCGGGGAGCGGCCCCCTCCTCTCCGCACCCCGCGGACCCTGCGCAGACCTCGCGACGAAGGCGGGGGAGACACCGGCCCTGAGGGGCCGCAGAGCGCGCGTTTCTCCCGCCCGGACTCTTCCGCCTCCTCTTTCCCCACCGACCCTGGTCCCCCCCTCGGCCTCCAGCACCGGGCCCCCCTCGCCCCAGCTCGAGGGCGCCTCTCTCGTGTCCCCTGCGCACCCCCCCCCCAGTTCCCCCAGTCCTTTCCAAGTCGGCGGCCCGCGCCCGGCCCGGCGGGGGCGGGAAGACGCGGAGGGGCGGAAGGGCGCGAGCGGGGGGCCGGCGCTCACCTCCCTCCTCCGCCCCGCTGTCCAGATCTGCGTCCGAGGAGGAGTCGGGGCCGTCCCCGTAGTCCGCTAGCCCCACCAGCTCGTCCTCCTCCTCTTCGTCGCCGTCGTCCTCGTTCTGCGGCTGCGGCTTCCCCAGCACCTGGCTCATCGCGACCCCCGGCCGGCTGGCGCTGGGACGGCTGGGGTCCCGGGTGCGGGCCAAGCCTCGTCGCCAGCCGCCCGCAACCTATTTGTGAATTGGGGTGTTGTCTGGAGCTTCTCGGCAGGCGGCGGCGGCGGGGGCCGCGTGTCCCCCCGCGGCGGGCGGTGCCCAGGTCCGGGTCCCGCGGTTCCCAGCGCGCCGGGAGCCCCCTCCCCTCCCCCGCCCGCCGGCGGCGGACTCGGCCGGAGCGGCAGTTCCTCCCCGAGGAGGGAGAGGAGAGACTGCGTGACCCGAGTCACCTGACACACACTGTCACACACTCACACACACTCCGCACGGGTGCGCGCGCGCTCGCTCGCTCGCTCGGCCGCAGGCACCGCTCGGCGGGGCGCCGGGCCACACACAAGCGCGAGGGCTGCGGGGTGGCGCGGCATCGCCACCCACCCGAACATGCTCACACACACGAGCGCCGAACCTCGGTCCCCCGGGACGCGGCGCTGTCGCCCCCCGCTGCTGCGCGCCAGGGCCCCCACGCGCGGCTCCTGCACGTGGTCTCGACACAGGCGGCAGAGCTGGGGGAGGGGAGGGGGGAAGCTGCGCGCCTGAGAAGCCGCCCCGCGCCCCGCCGCACGCGCACCAGCAGCGCCCCTGCCTTGAGGGACAGCCTCCAGCTCTCAGTTCTGGGCTAGGTGGGGTTCTAGTCCCAAGTGGGCTGCCCCCCAACAGTGCAGCAGCGCCCAAGCCCTCAACGCAGAACAGCATGCTGGGGACACCCTGTGGATGCTCAAGTGCCCCAGGAAAAGAACTCAGAGAAAAGCACAGCGGCGGCGCAGTCTCCATAGCAATTGCCTGTTAATGTGCCTTTTATGGCTCAGCGTACTTCCTACCAAGAATATTTTAAAAATCGGTGATGTAAATATTTGCGAAGAAATCACATGTCTCTCGTGGCTGCCAAGACTAAATAATAATTCCACGGCAGCGTTTAAGAAAAGGTCTCAGGTGTATAACACGTTCAAGGTCTGTTCATGGTCGTCTCCTGTCTCCTTGTTGCATCGACTGTGATTCCACATAAATAAAATATTTCAAGGCTTTTGTGGGAAGTGTCTGGGGTGTGGGAACAGTCTTCAAATAGGAATAGCAGCAATGCGGGGGTAAGACTAACGCGGGCTCTCCTCCTTCACAAGATTTACACCACAGGATATACTGTACCGCACTTTCCTAGTATTGCAAATATCACATGGATGAACTTCCTTCTGTTCAACACAGTAAGAAAAAAATGGGCTGGTCAGCAAGGTGATCCAGATCCCACAGGTGCCAGCAGCTCAGCAGGTGGCGTGGCACAGAGAAGAGGAAGGGAGCTCAGACTGCAGACTCTTGGGGCCTAAGGGGGAAGCTTGCCTTCCTACGGACTGTTTATTGAGCACCTACTATACACCAGGGCCAGGTTTAAGTAGGAGTCCAAGCATTCTCAGGGCAGCAAGAAAAGCACTCTCAAGCTATGACTTGTGTCCTGGGTCTTCTAGTAGGTCTGGGTTTTGAAGGTGGGTGCATTTATCCTCTAGGTGGGCAGTTTCTTCTGATAGGAAAGGCCCTCAGTTTTCCAGGTGGAAGCAGAAAAAAACTATTGGTGCATGCAAAGATTTTAACTGAAAAACTCATCAATACAAGTATTAGTTGGAGTGGGAAGATATTATTGGCTCTAAAACTCCAGGAGTAAAGGAAGGGGACTAGTCCTGGAAAGGGGCCCCAAAAGGCATTATAACTGATGAGGAAGTGGTGACATCAAGGAGACAGCAGTGGGAAGAAATACCCTGATCTGTTTCTCTTCCCACACTCCCTCCACTCTTCAGTACCTGTTTCCCATGTTTCCTATTACTCAAAATCAACTGGAAGGCAAAGGGCCAGGGAGCCTGGAATCTCCTCAGGGACAGATTGAGTAGGGAAGGCAGACAACAGCAGGTCCCAGCGAAGCGTGAGGTACAAACAGCATCATCAGTACAAGCAGGTACTGCTTACTACACTTGTCCAAGGCAAGCTATCTTTCTAAACCTGGCTGCTCATCAGTAAAACATTACTTCCTTAGAAGTAGTAGGAAGATTAATTGGAAAAAAATAAAAAATCCTTAGGTTCTTGCAAAGCTCATTTCATAGGGGTCGTTCTCTAGCCCACTTTTATCCTTTACAGAAATTTTTCCCAAGTGGGTGTGAAGATTTCCAGCTAGCCCAGAACCAGCGTATCAGCCTGGGGAGGCCTTTGAGTTAGGCTGATTCAAGCTGCAAAGAGTTTCTTATTAATGAGACCTGAGAAGTCTGTCCAGGTTCAACCCAAATTCAGACTGTCAGGGCATTCCCAGGCTGGCTTCTGAGTATGTCTGTCGCATGGACCCAGCAATGAAAAGACAATTCATAACCCAATAGCTCCACTTTGCCTGAGACCGAGAAAGAAGGAAAATGTCCCATGACCCTTTGACTTCCCCCTAACAAGAAAGATCTTGGAAACACCAGCAACGCAACAGAGCACATCCTAAGATAACTGA
>RJWT010043522.1:0-11946 GCA_004365215.1 Cuniculus paca
AGCAGCACATATACTAAAAAAGAATATTCATATATAGTAATTTGTGCATTTTACATCTGTAATTTACAAATAAAAAAATCCCAATTATCAACATATTGCAGTGGCTGGCAAATGAAATCACCAATAAAAGAGCAAGAGAACAACCTATTCTGAAGTTTAAAAATAGAATTTGAAATGATTTTGAGCTCAGGTATAAGAAATGCTTGGGAAAATAACAAGTAGCATGGAGCAACTTGTTACACTTTTTTTTTTTTTTTTTTTTTGGTACCGGAAATTGAACTCACGACTTCATGCTTGTCTGGCAAGCATCATGCTGCTGACTTGTATCTCCAGCCTGATGATTTCAATTTAAATTTTCATAAAAGGCTCCACATCAGCTGTGAATTAATAAGTAAACATGGTCATATGGGGCATCGCTAATTTAATATGGAAAACTTCATTATTCAGCAGCAAGATTTGGATGTGAAAGAAAAAGCATGCATTCCTTCCAAAAACCAGGCTATTGATGTGCGTGTATAGGCAAAGCAGGCATATATTTAATACATAGTGAGGAATAATTAATTTAAATTTTAGAAGTACTGTTTTAACTGTCTTAAAGCCTCGTGTGAGCCTTTCTGAATGGGTTTCTTACAGGTTCACATTGTGTTCTAAAATGCAAATACTTACAGAAGATCGCCTCTTTAGGGGGTCTTTTTGCTTTAGTTACATTAGATTCACAGCCTGCAGCACTGACAAGGTCAGACAGCCCTGGGCTTGGTGATGAGTCCTGGAGGCGGACACAGAGCCCTGGCGTCTGGCTGCACTCCTCAGGAGGGGGCGCCCAACCGCACAAGGTGCACCAGCCTTTCCCATTCCGCAAGTGCTGCGTGTTTCATCCCGCTCCCCTCAAAGTGTGCCTGTCCCCTCGCTGTTTTTTCACCCCCGAGATCTGGTCCTGCATAGGTTCCATGAACATCTACCAAATAAAGTGTCAAATTAATAAATTACTAAGGAATAGCCCTGCCAAGAGGTATGTTCCAAGCAACTTGAAATCTGAAACAGCCCTTACGCTCTCTCAGGTCTTGATAGTCCGTTCCTTTAGAGAAGGAAGCAAAATTCCAAAGTAGCTAGCTGGGCTTTGCCTTCATAGGAAAATATCTTCCTTAAGTTTTTGAAAATATTTTGCTGCAAAGCATAGCACACATCCATAGAAAAGAATGGAGAAACATGTCCAGTGTAACATGTGTATATAAATTGAATACTTAGGTAACACTCAGGACACAAAACTAAATTTAAAAAAAAGGAATATTGTTAGAACCCCAGAAGAGCCAACTACACCTTCACTCAGCGTCCAGCTCACCTGCTGGGACACCTGCCAGTCCCCTTCCACTACTTCCCCTCTCCAGACAACCAAAGGCACTACTGCCCTGCCATTTATGGGGATAGTTTTTATTGCGTTATCATTACATTCAAATCCTTCAAATACATCATTTGGTGTAATTCCTTGAAATAGAGTTGAGGTGGTTCATTAGGATAAGGTTACAGTTTAAACTTTTCAAAAATTTCACATCTAGCAAGCAAAGAAACAGCTGAATGAAAGGTGCTTTTCCTTCTATTACACAGATCAAGCAGTCTCACCAGCATTTGCTATTTTCTTACCATTAGGAAAAAAACAACAGAGTACAAATAATTCACAGCAACATGTTTATTTAAGCACAAGCTATGCTTTGATTTACAAGCAAATATTTTTAGGGAAAAATCACAAAAGACGATATTTTCCAATATTATACTATCTACATAAAAATTAAACTTGCAGAATTTACAAATTAATATTCAGAGCAGACAGATAAATTATACATCCTTTTGCAAAATCCAATCTACAACATTTAAAAATTCATACAGGCACAATGCAAGATAGTCTCTCTTTACAATCTACCTATTTATATAGTGTTCCCCACTACAGAGGATAGTAATTCTCATCTTAGCTACCAAAGTTTGCAAATACAGTGTATTTAAAATATATTTAGCAGCATATAAAAAAATTAAACAGAGGGAAAGGAAATACTATTAAATTAAAAAAAAAAGAAACTAAAAGGCAATAATAGAAACAACTCCATAGGAAAATAGATCAAAATATCTTTCTGTTAGGACATCAAAAATGTTTACCATCACCGAATGTACACACAGCACTAATAAAACAACAATCCAACAGCATTTTAGTCCTGAGCACAGAATATAGCAGAACTGCAAACTTTGGTCAATGTGAGTGAATGCCAATATTTAACACAAATTGTTAAACATCCTGTGTTAGTAGATTCAGGTCAATTTCATTTTATGAGAAATCAATAATACTCTCCTTATTTTTCCATTAGATTAAAAGAGCTTTGAAATTTGGAAACGTTCTACAGACTGACACAAGTACCTGACGGCGGACCACAATTTAACTCATTTTTCTAATATGCTTAAATATGCAAATCTTCTGAACAGACTACATGAAGGAGTGCACAGTGAGCTGTGTTACACTCCGGGTGTGTTTTCTGTCACAAAAGCGGACATGTTACAATTCAAATAATTTGCTTTTTTATAGCTAGGTACAAACATCCAGCCACAACGAAAGTGTAAATCAAGCCATATTTCAATTACAAGATACATATGTATTGGTAGATATTACAATCAAGCACATAGGATAGTACAGAGAGAATTTCATTAGAATATAATTTATACTTAGCAGCTAGATTCAGATACATTTTCCAGTTAATTCCATTCATAAGTTTTTGCCTAATAAATACAGGACAACATTTCCCACAAAGAACATATGGAATATTAATCACAGTATTTAGTTTATGGTTTTTCTCTTCATTCCTGTTTAAGTACTGGCAATATCTTCCCCCAGGTCCCCTGGATCAGAGATCTGACAGTCTTGCAAATTGTGAGCCTTCCAAATTCTCACAGTTCGATCACTACAAAACAATAAAATTAAAATAAACATATGAAGAGAGGCAGAAAAGTAAAAAAAACAGCTCTTAGAATTACTTATTATGGAAACATATTTTTTAAAACTGGCCTTTAATAAATGTAAGTAAAAACATACACTGCCTCATAAGAATAGCAAAGATGTATTCATCATAAGGACAATGATACAAGCTCACATTCTCAAGGGCTTATTACTCTGTTCCAGGCCTTGTTACTATGTGCCTTGTCCATTCATTTTTAACCCACTGAGACCCCTTTAAGTACCCTTATAGACAGGGAGGCTGTGACATGCCCACCACCACGTGTTTTCTTTTTAGAATAGTTTCTCACTATATTGCCCAGGTTGGCCTGAACTCCTGGGATCAAGCACTTGTCCTGCCTCAGCCTCCTGAGCAGCTAAGACTATGATATGCTGTTTACTAACGAGTAAATGGTAGGCCAATCACAGATTAAGTGGTAGAGATGATATGCACATACAGGCAGTCTAACTCCAGAGCCCTGCCTCTTAAACTACAGCTGCACTTGTTATTTTAGCACGTGTTCCTGGACATAGGGCCAGGGGTCCTCAGGCTCGGTACCCCACAGCAAGTCACAGTGAGGCATCTGGGCAGGAAGGAGTCAGGCTCAGATTCCCAGGGAGGTGGTGAATCTGGTGCCAACAGGGAAAACTATTCTAGGTAAAATTAGCAAGTAAGCCCACAGAAAAAGCTGGAGATGTATACTAATATGCCTTCTGATACCGAATGTAGAGGATGAAAAGGATTTCTGATAACCTGATACCCTATAAATATATACAGCTACTATTTATCAATGAGAAATTAAAATACAGATTAAAAAAGAAAAGTGTTTCTGAGAAAATTCATTCCTGTGCACCATGCATATAGTTATCAGGATCAATTATTAGACAATCATATCTCTTACCCTGTCTCTCCTGGCTTAACAGAAACACTTCTTTTCCCAATATTATGACAACCCCAAAGAAAAAGAAGGTTTTCTGTAGAATTTTATAGCTAAAACGCATGTCACAAATTTCATGGTCCATTCTAAAGAAAAAATAGTATCTAACATCCATTAAAATTTTACTGGATATGAAAAGAAGCAGGGAAAATGTGACCAATCATCACAAGAAAAACCAATGGGTGATAGCAGAGGCAGAAATGACAAATACGATGGAATTACTATGTGAGGACTTTAAAGTATAAAGTGTCTCAGTTTTCTCACCCATAAAATAGAAATTATAATACCTACCTTCAAAAATCATTATGAGAACTCACTTAGATCAGCGAGTCCTTGCAGACAGTAAGCATTGTAAAAATGTTTGATAAATAATAGAAAAGCTAATTTTAAAATAGGCCCTCTGGACTGGAAAGAGCTCCATGGTAGAGCACTTTGCCTAGCCATGTGCAAGGCCCTGGGTTTAATCCACGCAAACCCTTCCTAAAAAGCCTTTTGATTGTATTACCTATTTTCCTAATTTTGGAAATTTATGGCAAATATATTTGCATGTGATGTACCTTGAGTAAACTAAAAGTGTAGTTCTTCAAAAGTGAGATCATATTATGAATGAGAGATAAGTATGGTTATATCACATATCAGCTCCTGCATCTCGGTGACATACAAAGCTTAGTCCTACACTGAGGGTCCCACACCTGTGAGTACATTATTTTCAGTATCAAGGACACACATTTCCAAAGAATTAAGCAAAGTGCACACTCTTAAGAAAGTAGTGCATCTTGGAAACAGTGAAACATCAAAGATAACTACTTCAGGAAGACAAAATAAATTTGCTCTGATGAACCTTATAGATGAAAAAAATAAATCTAAGTGAAAAGAAGGATTTAATGGCATAGCACAACTATGACACAGAAATGACACAGAACTAAAGTAGAGGCTTTACAATTAAATCAGGATCTTGATGCATTTGGGATAGACCAAATGGCGGCAATGCTCAAATTAAGTTTAACTGATACACATATTAAATAGAAAGATGTTTAACACAGATACTAAATTATATTTTATTTTAGTAAGGTCAATGCTTCACATATGCTTGTCTTTCAAAAGTACTGACACACATAAGAGGCCATTTTTACAGCCACAATACATCACCATCCCCTGAAAGCAGGTTGGTTAAGTGGCACTTTCTCCACGAGGCCTTACCGATCACTGTTTTGTTACTCAGTTGTTTTATTTTTCACCATTGCATGTATCACCATCTAACACACTTTATTTATTCATTTTCTTCTTCTCACTAGGATGGACACTAGCGTTTGGACCTGTTTTATTTGCTACTCTGTTCCCAAGAGTCTAGAACAGTGCCCCGCCTGAGCAGTTCATTGTGAGCAAACAAATGAATCCATCAACCCGGCACCCATAAGAGGGAGGAAACAGACGTTCTTACAAACTTACACTTTAAAAGGCGGAAGAGGCACAGAGATATTTTTAAGAATTTTGTTAGGAATATGAAGCATGGCAAATCTGTTGTCTTTCTGAAAACAAAATCTTTAGAAATTAGTCATCTATAAATTATTTTTTTTAGATATTAAAATCAAGGAGAGATGTAGCAGCAGACTCATGTGTCTAGATATTTACAATTGATAACAGTTATTAACTCTGAGCACAAATAACCGATAGAGCAAAATCACATAAGAAAGACTTACTCAGCTGCAGTGAAAATGTGGGTGGAATTAACACACACGGCATTGATAGGACTGTCGTGACCCTTCATCTCTCCAACTGGCACACAAGTGTCCACGTTCCAGAGTTTCAGAATGCCCCCTCTGCAGCCACTGAGCAACACGGGGTGGCCTGGCACCATCCCCAAGGCACAGACCCAGTCTTTATGTGCATTTGGAACTTGCTGAGAAGAAAAGAGACAGGCAGAGACAGAGTGAGAACCATCATTAGCTTCAGGGAGAATTTCCAAACCAGACATTTTTCATATGAAATTAAATTACATTTTTATTGATGAAACACAACATTTGGAATGCTGAGTGGCATAAAAATCATACAAGCTCATGTTCTATAGAAGCAGTGATTTGAAGAAGTAAAACTATAATTTGTTCCCAATCTGCCTCATTGATTTTCATCATTGTTACCCATATTAAAAAGCCTATAAATGTTAAAAATCTATAGAATTGAAAAAAATCAGAAAGTATCCAAGATTTTTCAAATATCACATCCTACTCAAGAGCAGTAAATATCTCACCTTTCTTGAGAACATATTTGATAAAATCAGTTTGAAAACCACGACCTCATATGTAGACTATAAGGACTGCCACATAAAATCATTGGCTTAAACTCCTGCTGGAGAATATAGATGCCTAAAGGTTTTGTTTTGTTTTGCAAACTATCAGATACAATCTACATATTTAATAATTAACAAGCAGTACTTGTAAGACCATACAGCTATACTTTATGTATGAATATATTTATATGTACATATAATCACAACCATGGATGTATAACAGAAAAGCTTTAACTACAGTATTTGCATCTGTTGC
Source organism: Cuniculus paca (assembly GCA_004365215.1). Taxonomy (NCBI): domain Eukaryota; kingdom Metazoa; phylum Chordata; class Mammalia; order Rodentia; family Cuniculidae; genus Cuniculus; species Cuniculus paca. The sequence continues at coordinate 6,453 of RJWT010043522.1, forward strand.
CAAGTTTTGTCTATTAATATTTATTCTACTCATTCATTTTCATTTGCTGGTAGCAAGTAGGAAAATGGTAGCAACTGCAATGCAAACACATGTACATATGTGTAGCACAATATGTGCAAAGAAAGACTTGAAACTGTGAATAATTTTATCTGTTAACTAATTCCTTTCCCAGAGAGTTAGTGAAAGACATCAGTATTTAAATTTATCAACACAACACTTCAACTCAACTATCGAAATGTGCTACACTCGTAGATAGATGAAAACACTCCTACGGATGAGGAATTCTTTGTATTACTCTTGACCTCAGTTAAACTCAATACTCTTTGGAACACAGGTACATAAAATAAAAACAAAACAAAACAAAATGCAAAACTGCAACTACTCTCCTCCAAGGCTGATTTTATGTAAAAGACACATGTATTAGGCAATTCCAGATCTTTCAGTTCTCACCAGTGTCTGTTCTCCTCCCATCTAGCAGGTTTTTAGTGTTGAATGCTTCCCTTCTTCGAATTAGTAAGCCTGGCAATTTGTAAACCATCGTTTAAGAGGAAGTCCTAATTAATATTACTCTTAAACAATGAAAATCTACATGGAAGCTCTTCAAGTCCATATAAAAATACTGAGTGGTTCTGAAACCCCTACATGCTACAAAACGTTTTGCATTACCTGAAGAAGGTCTTTTTGGGCTATGTCCCATTTCTTGATTCCATTATCTCTGGACCCACTAAACAGGCTATCCCCTTGAATAGTCAGTGCTTCTATACCATCATAGTGAGGGGGTTCAAAGTTGTGTGTAGGACTCACAGTTCCAAGAGCCCCTTCAGTTACATCAAACATCTAAAAACACAAGAAGAAAGAGAACAGTCACCTCATTTAACTTTCAGATAAACACCTGTGTGCGTGATTTACAGAAACATATATTGGGTTGTGTTATCTGACAAGATTTGTTTTGTTATCATTTGTTGTCATAATACTTAGCCTCCTTTCTTCGGTGGCTGAAGTGTGCTCACCTCTTTGCGAGGTTCATGTCTATGATCTGATTCTAACTCCTCCTGCCACTTTCATCAATTTAATTAACCTGAAATGAATGACCCTGAGGATGAATCTGAATCCTATTTCCCACCAATTTTGCTTTCATGGCAAGTGCTTTCATGTCTGCAGGCTTTTAAGACAACCAGATCATTTCACATCTGTGTACAGAAATGATATGTTCAATAATAAAAAACATTATGTATCAGTCCAGCTGAAATTCAAATACACAACATGATTATTACTTCATCACTGTTAGACAGCTCTGCCGTCCTGGAAGGCACCTCCAGTTTCCCAAAGCTGCCGTTCAAAACTGGGTCACTCTTCTTAGTGGCCCTCATCTCATCTGGCTGATGGCCTCACGCTTTCCTGGAAAGGCTAGAGTGATCCAAAGTAAACGTGTGGACCCTCCAACCTACAAGTCCTTTTACCCTCAAATAGCTTCCTGCCATCTTCAGAGGCTCATGTGTACTTACTGCTTTGCAAGCCTCACCCCTCATCTGATTCTAACTTCAACCCTTTCATCAACCACCTTCACTTCACTCATACCACATTGTCCTTTGCACTGGGCCCATTGTCGAGCATATAAATAGTTCAAGTTTTCTGAAGATAAATCCTTCCCCTTAAGCATTTTATTTTAAACTCATTCATCACTCAAAAAGTACTTAGGCTTTTCTTACCTCTCTTTATTACTGTATCCTCCTTCTGTTACTATCGACTGCCACGGGCATTTCCTCAACACTGTCCTCAAATTCTCTCTTTGTCATCAACTCTACCTCTTTGAACATCTGCTTCTATTTGGATGCTCCCAAACCCACATCTCCTGTCACAGCTTAACTCCAGCTCTGGATCTGCATTTCCGCTGGCCTGCGTGTGCATATCCTCTGTTTCAACCTCAAATGTAACATTTCTGGAATCAAATTATGCATGTTTCCCCCACTTTATCTGCTGATTTCATGCAATTCTAATGGCCATCATACACTGAGTATACAAGGTGATGATGATGATGGTGGTGGTGATGAAATTTAATTATTCACTGGAAGGCTAAGCCAAAAGATCTTTATAATCTCTCCCAGTCATCTCCTATGAAAAATGGGAATACATGATTAAATAACAGTAAAACCAGGACCTATACATGAGGAAAACATTCAAAAGAAAAAGACTGCAAGACAAAAAAAAAGGAACAGATGAACAGAAATGGTCCTGAATGAGTCTGAATACTTCCAACTTATCGCATAATAAGCAAATATGATTCAGCAACTCCACAATACACACTTTGATGTAATGATCCTTGGAGCCAGTGATGATCAGATCTTGTCCACTGGAAATCTGATCTACAGTAAGGCACATAACAGGGCCTAGATGTCCCGTTAACTTTCCTGTAGACTGAAACCTTAAAAAAGAAAGAAAAATGACTCCATTTGAAAATATTTCTTAGAATGACGAGTACAAGCTTCGACATAAATGTAACCTCTATTCTTTCATAAAACTGTTCACTACTTTTAGATTTCAGTTCCATTCCTATGAAACTCTACTCAAATTAGAGTTTTAAAAAAATAGCCAAACCAATATAATGCATGATAGAAGTTTAAAGGTTATAGGTAAGTTATTCTAAAGCCAAGCCATTTCATTTAGGTAGTAAAGCAGCAAAATTCTGAACAAATGCTAACAGCTAATATGAACTCCCGCAAAACAAAATTTAGTATGTTAAATGTCCGAAATTGTAAGATGTATGACTAATATTTTTTGATCTTTGTGTTTGAAGGAAGTAACAATATCACTGATTAACTACAAGGTTGACAAAAACATAGAGAAAGATTATTTTATCACGTGTGCATACATTTTTACATATACATATATATATAGTATGCACATCATACATATTCACGTATGCACTCATTTGTATGCATAAACCAGTGTACACATATATGTGTGCGTGTACATCAAAAACTAAGTGGTCCATTTCATCAATTATTATGAAGATATGAAAATGACTAGGACAGATACTGGGCTGGAGGAAAATGTGTGATGTCAGTTGTCAGAGGGAGACAATAAAACTATTTTACACTTGTACTTCAAATCAAGCTCAGCTTTAGTGTAAAAGCCCCATACTTCACTGCAAATAAAAATCAAAGAGACAACAAAAAGACTTACATTTTGTCATTTTTTTCTTTTTAACAACTTTATCTTTTCAATACCTCACAGTTTACATCTGTTTCATTATTTTATATTCATGAAAACCCTGTGAGGATTTATATTGTTATTAAACTAATTTTATAAACTGAAGAAGTTGAGAGAAAGGGTATTTAAATGATGTAAAAAAAATAATTCTTTCAAAGATACGGGTGAAACTTAGACAAAAGTACATATTCATTTTTATCTAATAACACATTTGCAGACAAATATTAAGAGACTATAACACAAATAAGTTTCTGTATTTCCTGCATATAATTTTTTCCCAGAAATGGAAATTAAAAGAAGGAAATATTGTGAGTTTATTAGGTGGACAGAAAAGACACGTAAGGTGGCTGTGCTAGATAGAAAAACCAATGATTTTACATTAACTTCTGAGATTGTAAAATTATATTCCACAGGAATAATATGTTGGTAATGTCTGAAGTTGTATTTGTGAGATACAAAAGGTTTGTTTTCTTAAAAATTCTACCTTTTAAGATCCCACATCCTGACAGCATTTCCAGAAGCCGCATAGAGAAACGTGCCCGTGGGGTTGAGCGCAACTTGATTGATTTGGTTCTCTCCAGAAGGAATAGCTACGATCCGGTTTGTACTTGCAGAACAGATATCTCCAAGATTAACTTGACCAGAAGACCTTCATGGACAGAAAGCAAAGCAAAACAAGTCTATTTCCATACAGAAATCAGTCTGACAGTGCCTTGAATTCCTAAACATCTGGCCTGTGGGCAGCAAGAAGAACTTTGTCTGTTTGTCACCACATACACAGGGTACAGAGTTGGCGCATATAAATGTCTACTGACTAAGGGAATGAAGAAAATGACATGGTTTAAAACGATTAATTTGATGCCTATAACAATGCTAGAAATTCTAGACCCTGAGTCAGTAATGATTAAAGATTAAAACAGATCAAAAACAGATTAGCTATAAAAGATAAAAACTTAACAAAGGATATAATTCCATAAAAGTAATCCATGTTCCTACAGGTTTCAGAAGTTCTCTACAGACTGGGCTTACCAAATTCCTTTTGTGTATGAAAGGCTCAGCTAACTTCTAAAATATTGAGTTACAACCAATCTTTTCAAGTTGGATTCTAGTGATTCACCTGGATTGGTAAGCTTCTAATTTAATATCTACTGTTCTTTTTCTACAAAACCTCTCTCAAGAGATTTATATTCAGTATGGAGAATAATTTGTAGTTCTCAAATTATAAATTACTTAAGATTAATAGTCTCTACTATATGTACCATACAAATTAGTAAAAGTTAACCTTTCAATTCTCTCATCCCTCATTTAATCATTTACAGAAGCCACCCAATTTCAATTATATAAAGCAATTCACCAATCTCATGGCAAGGAAAAATTATAACAGACACTGAACAAAAACCTCGCTCTCTAAATTGTCCAACACAGCTTACAATTATGAAATTTGTGCTAACCTCAAAGTAGTCTCAGACCTAAAATTATACTCAGTCATTCAATGCCTCTTAATTAAAGGTTACAAGTACTTCTTACAATGGTAATTATAGACATTTTACAAGGTTTGTATTCATTTGACTCAAGTAATATAAACCACTTACTTCCATTGAATAGTAAATAGTATGAACATGTAATATTTTAGTATTTGAGAGGGAGAAAACATGAAATACGTACTTCACACAAATCAAATACAGTCCTCTTCATGTTTATATTGAACTCTTACTTGGTCAATCTAGTTTTTTTCCTTATTTTATCTGATTTTTATTATTGTGAACACTTGTAATAATCTCCAAGGAGTGGATAAGTATTTAAAAGTTGTAATACATCCACAGCTCTATATTTTCTTGTGGCTTGTAATACAAATAACTATTTACCCTTATGTTATGAGTTTTTAAGTTACTTACGTCAGTGTTCGAATGCACTTCGCTGAATCTCTGATATCCCACACCTTAATATAAGATGTTGACACCGTGAAGACCAAACTTGTGTAATTACAGTATTTGACAGACACGACATTGTTGGGATGACCTCCCAAAGACATGATTTCCTGCCCAGTCACTAGATTCCATATTTTACAAGTACGATCTAAAACAGACAAAAACAGAGGAAATACTACTAATATGAACTACTTTAGGGTTCTCTTAACAGTAAAAAAAATTTAAACAATTTCTCTTCTCTGAGAAGGAAATGAGACAGTAAAATATGTAATTATTCAATTAACATGTATCAAGTTTCTTCATCCTTGAGACCGCAGCAAGTTTATAAGCAAGGTAAAAGACAGAATGAAAGTCAG
>RJWT010043523.1:0-11942 GCA_004365215.1 Cuniculus paca
ATTAACCAGCAAACCTAATTATGTAAAATAAAATCCACATGCCTTTAAAAATCTTTTAAAAAATTAATATTTAGACTTAGCGTTTGAAATGCACTCTGTAAAATTAGAATAAGCCTACCTTTTCATTCTGCAGCCCATCTCTAGGTCCAACTTCTACTATTTTAACATACTCGGGGAGTCCAGGTAACTGGCCTGATTCCTGAAATGCAAAACAATAAGAGAGAGAAATTTGAGATTGCCAGACTGGATAATTGGAAAAGTCAGACAACTATACTTTGTTAAATAAATTCTCAACCAGAAATTTAAAACAAGGAAAAAAATCAACACAATGATATACTCCAAACACCCTACTTACAGTATTTGTGTTTTTTTGTTGTTTGTTTTTTGTCTTTTTGAGATAGGGTCTCACTCTACCATTCAGGGCTGGCCTTGAGCTCACTTTGTAGCCCATGCTGGTCTCAAACTCACAATGATCTCCTGCCTCTGCCTCCCGAGTGCTGGGATTATAGACATGCGCCACCACGCCCAGCTCTAGTATTTGTAATACACATGAAATCATTTTTTCTTTTAACTTGGTACTATTCAGTCTAGTCATGATTTAAATTCCAAAGAATAATTTCTAAAAACAGAACTGTGAAGTAGGTGATTTACCCAGCATCTAGTCTGTTGAATAATTCTGCATGTGTTGATGAAATTGTATTGTTACTTTTTTGAAAATTAATCTTTGTACTGATAGCCTCCTGGCACAGGGAGGCATATGAGAAGTCACACAGTGTGTTCTGACTGCATGTGGAGCTGGTATGTGGGCTTATGCTCAGAAAGCTGAGGCTAAAGAAAAAAGGGTGTTGCTTGCTTCTATTCTGTGACAAATGTCTTAGCTACCACCTACAAGATTCTTGCTGATGACACATACCTAACAGGACGTGACCCTCGTTACCCACTGGCAGAACTGCCCTAGCACAGTGTAGGGAGCACTTTGCTCTAGCTTTTGTCTGTACCTATGGTGACAAATGGTCTGGAATCTACAAACTTGTCATTAGACTAGGTGCTATGGACCTAGTTTAGGATGCATTTGCTTTCTAAATGTACCTAATAAAAAGGTTGCTATTTAAGAAAAGTAGTACTAGCCATTCTAAATTTCTATCAGTTTAAAATCAGCAGTAAGACATATTTTTCCAGGCTGGACCCCATAATCTCATCTCTCTGAGCAAAGTGTTGGTAATCCATCATCAAGTTCTTCAAATGGATAGCTGATAGATTCAACCCAGATCTGTAGGACCTGTGCACTAAATTTTTTAGTTCTGCTTTTCATCAGAAATAATAAATTCAAGCTGACCAATTCATACTGTCTCACTCTGTGCTTGTAAGTAGTCACTGGCTTATGCTGGCAAGGTGACCACTTTGAATGAGAAACCCCATTTGTGTCTATGACACAGAAGAATGCTCACTGGCCCTTTTAGTGTTCCAAGTTGTTACTTGTTTATTAGCTTCTGTGCTAATTCAGTGAATGAGTCCAGATGGTCCCTGATAAAATATTAGAAACCATCCTCCACAATTCCCAGGAATGGGCAGTGTATTAAAAAATTATCAAAGGAAGGTATTTTCCTTTCTGCACCCTCTGCTCAGGTTGTAGTGCATGAAATTGACTAGACAGAGGGTTGAGAAGGGAGCATAGGTCTCTGGGCATCGGGTTGTTTTGGATGGCAATCCTAAACATGGTATTAATCACACCTAACTATCTAGTGCATTTAATACCAGTTATTAAAGAAAAGATGGAGCACAGGAAGATGCAGTTAATGAGAGAATGTTACTCTTTTTTTGTTGCTATCTCCAATACTAAAACACAGGAATCAAACAGAAAAAATACAAGTTTTAAGCCATGTGGTCTCATTATCAGTGACTGTTTCCCAAAGCTATATTTTCAAAAGCAATTAACTTGCAGCATACATGGACAAAGACTAATCCTTTAGCGGATGGCAGTGTTTACCCAAAGAAGGAATAATAAGAGTTTTTTAAGGTGATCATGAGAGCTAAGTACCTTTCTAGCACCACTCACTAGGAGTAGGAAGAAATCCAACAATTGTGACCATTTGAGATGTGCTTATTCGATATGATTTTAGAATCTTCTCAAATCTATTGCTATTACTTAGTCTTTCTTGACAATTTGAATTATGCTTGTGACAAAACACCTAATACAATCAACAAATAATTACTGATCACAGCCCATGTGCCATACCCTATATTGGTTGTTAGTACATGTTGACATATAGCTAATAGTAAATGGACCAACTAATAGTAAAAGGGAGGTGAAGAATAGTACATGACAGGAAAATATCTGAGGATAAGTGTGTTCTGGTGACAAGAAACTGCACCCAGGTTTGAATCACTGAATTGTATGTTTGTGCGCCATTTAAGTAGATTTTTCCACTGAGCATTACTCATGTATGGAACTTATTAGAAAAGTCACTACTGAGATACGATGCGTATGGAGAGGTTAGAGATCACCAAGAAAGCACTCTCACATGGCACATATTCAACAGATGTGTGTTCATTCTGAAAGATGATCTCTGGAGGGCAGCCAGAGGAGCTGGCACACGCGTGGACACATGCATGGATTTAGAACCTCATCCTGGGTAGTAAGCATGCCGGCGTTTGCTTAGACAAAGACACTATCTGCAGCTTCCAAGTCTGCTTTCTAGAGCGACATCCTTGAAAAGATAATTCCAAAGAAAAGTAGCCAGTACTTTGCTACTGAGACATGAAGGCAGCTATGCAAAAGACCCAACAATTTCCCCATTAATATTTGACTATTTTCCTCAACCAAGACTTAATTCTTGTCTAAGGTGGTATTTGTAATCTACTCAGGACCTTTTCAGATAGAATTAATTGCCTTTCTATGATGCCATAATGATGCTAATTTTAAAAGATATCTGTCAGCCTGTTTGTCTCTGTGTTTTGGTTACTTTTCTTCAGTTGCCAAGACAAACACCTGACACCCAAAATTAGGGAAGAAAAGGTTTATTTGGCTTACAGTTCTGGAGATTTCAGTCCATAATCAGCTGGCTCCAAAGCAGAGTGGCATGGCACTGGGGCAACACTTCAAGGCAGCAGCCAGAGCCAAAAGAGAGAAGGCAAGTCTCTTCTCTACCCTTAAATTGTACCCAGTGCCCCCCCCTTCCAGGTAGGTGTGACACCCAAAATGTCCTTGCCCTCCTTTGCACAGGATGAGGATATTTACAAAGTAAGAACCCTAGCTCCCTGCTGGGTCTCTCAGTTAAACTTCTAAACTGTGCAAGTTGACACAATGTATTAACCATAACACTCTGTCTCTGTCTGTCTGTCTGTCTCTCTCTCTCTCTCATAAAGCTTGAAAGTTACAAAAATGGACACATAAACACTCCATCAATGTTCTTTAAGTAAGTAAATTTGAAATGTGTTATGTACATGTAACAATTCCCCACAGTGAGTGTAATCATTATGTACAGTGTACTAAGTAAAAAAATCAATGGATGAATGAATGAATGCATTCATGCATAACATCTAAAAACTAATGTTAACCTTTCATTTAGTCAACGCTTGTAGGCTAATGCAGCCATGGTAGTCACTCAATATAAGAAATGAACCCCACAAAGAAAAATTCCTGTGTGAAAACTGCTCACACTTTATTGTCATAAGGGTCTCCATGCCAGCATGAGGCAGGGCTAGAGGAGCATTTTCCTTACACCCTGAATGTGTGAGAGTTACCAAGTGATAAGTAAATTACATGGAACTGAATTTTTAAAAAGTATTCTGCAGAAGTTATCAATATAGTCCTTAAATAGCCATAAAGTCTGAAATTTATTTTTATAGCATTAAAAGTCCTATGTTACTGAGCCTGGTGTATCCTTTTTAAAGCGCAGCGTAGTGCATGATACTAGTAAAACACAAAAGATGTATTATCCAGACTGAAGGTTTCAAAGAGCTATGTTACACATCTGGGTATGCCCACATTTGGCATCAGATTTCTAATGGTCCACTTTCACAGAGCAACAACAAAAGAAATACTACCTTGCATTTATTTTGCTTTATTTTTTCAAAGAACTTTTTTCTATCTACATATCATCTGTAAAGTTATACTATTTGGTAGGCAGAACTGAAAGACAGATTAAATGACTTTCTAAGTTTACGCTGCTAAGTTCACTGGCTCCTATTTTAGTTTCTCTTTTTTAAAGATGATATTCAATACATCACCTATTGAGTTTTGCTTGGAAAAAATAATAAACCATTCTTTTATGCAGAACATAAACATGCTTTACTCATATTTTTCAATCATACGTAAAATATAATGAAAGGTATATTTTGCTGCGGATTTCTCTGAAATCATTTCTGGATATGTACAATATATGCTTCCTAGCAGCAATAATGGGAGACTTTATACAGTCAACACTTTTCATGGCAATAGATATGATTCTTTAGTATGTATCCTACAAGTACTGCTTTTTTTCCCACAAAAATAACAGTCCATAGCAGAAATTTCTGTACAGATGTGTATATGTTCCACTCACTTCATTTCTTGAGCAGTAATTTTTTGTGTAAATAAAGTCTTTATGGATATTGAAGTATCTTGTTTCATAGCCACTATTCCCAAGGAGAATGGTTATGTGGGTCAAATCAAATGCTCCCACTGCATGGATGAGAAGTCTGGATCAGGAAATTGTGTGATTTTCTTTTGAAATTAAATTGGACTTCTTAACAGATTAGATATCAGCTTTTCCAAAAGACTCTATTTTTGTCATTTTGTCTGAAATATGCAGTGGTGCATTTTGTGGTTATGTTAAACTGTCCACACTCTGCTGTTTGTTATTTCTTGGATATTAATGTCTCTTTTAACCCAATTTAATCAGAAACATGTAAACCATTATCACTGGTAACAGATACCACAGGAGCCTTGGTGCTTTGGAGCAATCAAAAGACATTGCTCTTTCCGAGCGCCTCTCTAGAAGAAAGAAGCACTGAAGAAGTTAAACTGGTATCTGAGCCTTCTCTGAGAATATCCGTGGTCTGGGGTTAATTCAAAGGCAATCTTGGCAATTCAATAAGAATGTATTTGCCAACAACTAAAAGTAAGTTAACAATGTTTCGTGAAGGCACCTGGCCCTCTGTGAAGACTATCTCCCGATGTACTAACGCAAAAGGTAAAGGGAGGTGTCCACAGACATTTCAGCATTTTGTGGAAGCCAGAAACAAAAGTGGAGAATGTGTGGTTATTTGTTACTGTCAGACTTCACTCAAAATTTTAATGAAGATAAAAAGCAAACTCTCAAAAGGTGGGTACCACTCCAGGTGCACGTACACTAGTGACTGCTCTTGGCATTTAAAGGGAAATCAGTGGTGGGTGTCAGAGCAGATGCACAGCATGGCTGAATGTAAATCTCTTTGGAAATACATACACTTCACAAACACTTAGAAAAATCAAGGGCAGTTACAAAAAAGCAGAAAAACATCGTGCAAGGTCATCTGCAACATATGAGAATATACAGTGTAGCAGAATGATGAACAATACATAGAAAACTATTTATTATTTTTGTTAAATGAGGCTCTTAACTTCTGCACCATATAAGTTTCTTTCTCAGTTAAATAAATTTTTCAAAGTGGCTTACATAATAAGTGTATGTATGTGTTTAACACTTGCTAGTTAATTATTGTTTTAATGCAAAATCATAATTATATTACAAATAAACATGTTATGAAGAACTGGAAGGGGGAATATAAAAAGCGATCACTGAATAGTATAGAACAGAAGCAGTTAGAAAAAATAAAAAAACGAGAAGAAGAACATGTAAAAAGAAATGTCAAGCATTGAGAGCATTAATTTTTAATTCAAGCATTTAATAAACCACCCAAGAAAGGCATTTAAATAAAATTTTTAAAAAATGCATGGATGGAACATACAAGTTTCTGCATACATAGTTCTGATTCTTTAACCGATGTTATTTACATTATTTTGCTTCAAGAAATAAAGTTATTCTTGTATTCATAGCAACTTAACAATAAAATAAACTCTAACAAAATGAGCCAAGATGACCTATAGGTTTTTTACTACCATTACTGTTAATATCACAGTATTATAGGTTAAGACAGAAATAAGAGTGTTAACTAAAACTTCAAAAGGAAAAGTTTAACTGTGGCAGGGATTATGGTCATCCTTAGGTGTCCAGAGTAAACATTATCGAGATGAGGACGTCTGAAAAGCCCATTTTAATAACAAACATGGCCTCTACCAACACTAAAAAGACGTTAGTATTTTTAAGGATGACAATGGATTACAATAAACTCAACTCCAAACATAGCTTATGTGCTTGTGTGTCAGTGGTAGTAGTCTTGCAAAAGCAAGTTAACATTACCTCAAGAACCTGATCTGAAGTCACTGATCAGGAGAATGAATTATTTTCTATACCTGATGGAAAGGAAAGTGTAAAAAAATTCCTATTTGCTTGGGTCAGACAACAGTAGGCATCCATGGAATTCACGCAGAGTTACATTAAGTCTACTACCACCTGTCAAGATAAATTTCAAAATGACCCAAAATACCAAAACATTTTGCAGAGCATCACACTGATCCACTACAACAATGAACAACAAATCAAGGTTCCTTCCATATGTAAGGAAAGCCAATTAAAGCACACTGAGAAATTATAGAAGTAATGTAGGGGACTTTCAGAAAAAAGTGCAGGCTTCCAAAAAAAAAAAAAATCAGATTACTAAACACTCAGTATAGAAGACTGAGAATAGAGTGCTTATCTAGCATGTATAAGGCCCTTGGTTCAACCTCTACTATAGCAAAATGATGATAACAATAATAGTATAGAACTAAAACTGTCAAATATCCTAATAAGATGCTGTAGATATGCTATCTCTGTGGGGCATATTGATCTAGAGATTTTAAATGTCCAGCATAAATAGTACTCCTCCTCCTCTATTTCAGACTTATTACATAGATAACAGTAATCAAACTTAGCAATCTTTCACAATGAGTCCAAGAACTGTACTATCTCCTAGTCTTTCCCAGTGAAGCGATGAACTCCAATATCTAATTACCCAGGGAGATACAGAGATCTATTATAACTCCAGCTATCTACTAACAATACTTGAGTTTAACTCACAAGATAAAATCTGTTTCCAAAAGATGGCAGAATGGTGAGCAGCAAAGAAACAGCATCTCTGTTACAGTTGATACATTGTGTCAACTTGAGAAGTTTAGAAGTTTAACTGAGAGACTCAGCAGGGAGCCAGGGTTCTTACTTTGCAAATATCCTCATCCTGTGCCAAGGAGGGCAAGGACATTATGTGAGTGTTACACCCACCCCGAAGAGGGGGTGGTCTGTGTACAATATAAGGGAGGAGAGGAGGCCTGTGTTTACCTCCTTTTGCTCTGGCTGCTGCCTTGAAGTGTTGCCCCAGTGCCATGCCACCCTGCCTTGGAGCCAGCTGATTATGGACTGAAATCTCCAGAAACTGTACCGTAAATAAACCTTTTCTTCCCTAATTTGGGTGTCAGGTGTTTGTCTCAGCAACGAAGAAAAGTGACCAAAATAATCTCTGATATTTGGAATCCAAATGCTGGAATGTGAGAAAGTGAACGAGGAGGGAAGTGGGTCTCTAGGGCCCACCAAGGAGAAGTGGGAATTAGAGCCCATGAAGACAGCAAAGAGAGGGACAACAATGCAGTATGGGATATGGCAAGACGTATTTTCTCCCTGAGCCCTGACTTGCTGCACGAGAGAGGCAGCTCGAACATGCAGAAGTCCAGTGACTACTGGTGACCCTAGGGGCCTCCACAGAGAGATGCACCAGTGGAACAGAACAGTGGAAGCTACAGAATGCAGTGGTCAGTGAGTTATTCTGAGTCAGATGCCACAGGGAGAGAGTGATTTGTCAATCGCCATTTTGGAAAGGGACCAACAGAAGTCAGAACTCAGAGCAGTTCCAGGGTTGGCCCCACCTAGCAACTCCAAGTGTCAGGGTGAGGTGCAACAAAGTTTAAGTCTGCAGGAGGTCAGGGAGCCAAGTTCAAGCCAGCAGGATGCACTCGGAGTGTTAAAGGTTGAAAAACTAAGGTTCCAGCCCCACAGGAAGAAACCAGAAGTGTGCTGAACTTCAGAGGAACTAAAGGCCCAAGTTTGGTGGCATTATCTACCACCTCTATAATTCCACTCCACAACATCAGAATACACATTCTTCTTAGCTGTGCATGGGACATTATCAAAAGTAGGTCATACACTAGTTCCCAGACCATGCTTAAGTAAATTCAAAGGAACTGAAATTATTCCATGCATATTATCAGATCATAGTGCAATGAAATTGGAAATACATGGCAAAAGAAAACATAAAAACATGGAAATTAAATAACACCTTCCTGAACAACCAATGGGTCACAGATGAAATTAAGGAAAAAATTAGTTTCTACGATTAAACAATAATGCCAATATAACATATCAAAACTAATGGGACATAATAAAAGCAGATTTACAAGGGAAATTTATGGCTATTCCACATCAGAAAAACAAAATGAACTCAAATAAATAATCTAACGTTGAACCTCGAGCTTCAAGAAAATGAGCATATCAAGCTCAAATTTCATACAAGGAAGGAAATTATAAAGATTAAAGCAGAAATTAATGCAATTGATGCTAAGAAAACAAAAAAATCAATGAATTAAAGTATTAATTCTTTGAATGATTAAATAAAATTGACACAGACAAAATTATCAAAAAAAAAAAGGAAAGAAAAGATTCAAATCTATGCTATGAGGAATGAAAAGGGTAAAATCACAATGACTCCTGTGGAAATCCAGAAAATCATTGATAATTACTTGGAGAAGCTATATTGTAATAAGATGGAAAACACAGAAGAAATGGAAAGATTCCTAGACATATGAGTTACCAAAGTTGAGGCAAGAAGATATAAAAATTCTAACAAACCCAATATCAATAAAATTGAAGACATAATAAAAAACCTACCAACAAAGATACTGACACATTCACCACTGAACCCTACAAGAAATTTGAAGATCTAATGCCACTACTCCTCGAAAGTTAATGAAACAGAAAGAGAAGCAACACTCACAAGCTCATTCTTGGAAGCAAAAATTACGCTGATACCAAAACCAGAGAAGGACCCAACCAAAAAAAAGAGAATTACAGGCCAATCTCCCTACTGAGCACAGATGCAAAAATCCTCAATAAAATACTGGTAAACATGAATATAGCAAGTCATCAAGAAGATTATACACCATCACCAAGTAGTATTCATCCCAGGTATGCAGAATGCTTCAACATATGCAAAGATATAAATGTAACAGAGCCAAAGACCAAAAACACATGATCATCTCGAGGGATGTAAAAAAGGCATTTGACAAAGTCCAACACCCATTCATGATGAAAAACCTGCAGAAAATTGGAATAAATGCTCTTATTTCAACCTGATAAAAGTCATCTATGAAAAACCAACAGCCAACATCATAATAAGTGGTCAAAAACCAAAAGCTTTCACTCTAAAATCAGAAACAAGACAAGGATGTCTACTATCACCATTCTTTTTCAATATAGTTTTTGAAACATGAGTCAGAAAAATTAGGCAAGAGAAAAAAATAAAAGGAATAAGAAGAGGATAGGAAGAAGTTAAATTACCATTATTTGCAGATGATATGGTATACTACATAGAAGACCCCAAAAACTCCACCAAAAGACTTGTAGATTTAATAATCAAATTTTGTAGTATAGCATCATACAAAGTCAATATTCAAAAATCAATAGCACACAAATAACAAATTCATTGAGAGAGAAATTAGGGAACCACACCTCTCATAATAACATCCAAAAGAAAAATACTTAGAAATCAATCTAACAAAGGAAGTAAAAAGTCTTTACATTAAAACCTACTGTACTCTGAAATAGGAAATTAAAGAAGATATCAGAAAATGAAATGGTATCTCTTGCTCATGGGGACAAAGAACCACTATAGTAAAAATAGCTATATTTCCAAAATTGTTATATAGATTTAATGCAATTCCAATCAAAATATCATTAACATACCTCATAGAATTAGAGAAAACAACCCTACAATTCATTTGGAACCAGAAGATACCTGCAATAGCAAAAGCAATCCTGGGCAACAAAGGCAAGGCAGGGATCATCACAATCCCAGACTTGAAATTTTATAACAAAGCTGTTTGATTGCTTGATCTTTTTTTCATGCTTATATCTTATAATCTGAATGACTAGTTTGAAGATAACAATGTGCAATATATTAACCAGTGTTAATCTCCTATTATTTTGTTTTGAAATTCTGTATCATCGTTTTTATTCTTTTTTTGCTTTAAAAAAAACTAGCATGGTACTGATAAAACAAACAATAAACCAAACCAAACCAAACCAGATGCAAGGATCAATGGAACAGATTAGAAGATGCAGACACAACTCCAAACACACTCAGCCATCTTATGTTCTTTCTTTCCAGTCACCTTAACTTTGACAAATGTGCCAAACACATTCACTGGAAAAAAAAAGACAGCCTCTTCAATAAATGGTGCTGGGGAAACTGGCTTTCCACATGCCAAAAACTAAAACTAGAACCATGTCTATCACCATGCACTAAACTAAAATCAAAAGGGATCAAAAATCTAAATATTAAAATAGAAACACTAAATTTTCTGGAAGATAGAAGGTAGAACTCTTGAAGATATAGGTGTAGGCAGAGATTTTATAAATAAAACCCTGATTGCACAGGAAATGTTACCAAAAAATTATCAACTGGGATCTCATCTTAATAAAAAGCTTTTGCACAGCAAAAAACAAAACAAAAAAAAAAACCACCAACAGGGTGAAGAGACAACCCACACGATAGAAAAAAATGTTTCACAGCTGTCCCTCAGATAAAGAACTAATATCTAGAATACATAAAGAACCAAAAAAATCAGACTGCTGAAATTTAAACACCCAATCCAAAACGGGTATCTGAAATAAATAGACACTTTTCAGATGAAGAAGGAAAAACAGCAAATATATGAAAAAATGTTCAACACCCTTGGTCATTTGAAAGATGCCAATTTAAACAAGACTGAGCTGGGGATCTAGCTCAGTGGCCTAAGTGCCTGCCTGGCAAGCACAAGGTCATGAGTTCAATCCCTGGTGCCGCAATAAAATAAATAAATAAATAAATAAATAAATAAACAACACTGAGATTCCATCTCACTCCAGAAAGAATGACTGTAACGAAAAAATCAACCAATAACAAATGCTGGTGGGGCAGTGGGGAAAAAGGAACTCTTCTCCCTGTTGGTGGGAGTGGAAAGTGATGCAACCACTGTGAAAATCAGTGTGGAGATTCCTCAAAATTTGTAACTAAAAGTTCCTTTTGACCCAGCTACTCCCCTTCTTGGCATCTTCCTGAAAGAATTAAAAGCATCATATTACAGTGATACATGCATACTCATGTTTATAGCAGCTCAGTATGTAATAGCTAAATCTTAGAAACAGTCCAAATGTCTATTAACCGATGGAAAAAGAAGATGTGTTTTTTTATATAATGGAGTATTAGTCTGCCATAAAGAAGGATACATGTACCTTGAGACCACATTCTTAAATGAAATAAATCAGACAAATGTGTTCAAATATCACAGAGTTTCTCTGGTATGAGAAACTAAAAGTGTAAATAAGAACCAAAATGTAGATTCGATATTACGAAATAGGAATAAATTTTTCCACCTGGAAGGGGAACTAGGGAGGGAGAAGGGGAAAGTAAGGAAGGAAAGAAAAAAAAAGAAAATCCATGGGAAGAATGGAAACAAAGCTTTTGTGAATAAGGAGGAAAACAAAGGTTGAAGGGAAGAAATGGAAAGGGAAAAAAGAAGAATCAAGACACACCATGAACGAGTACAAACTTCATATGATTAATGTTATCAT
>RJWT010043524.1:0-11944 GCA_004365215.1 Cuniculus paca
AAGACAGCACGCCTTGCATGTCACCCAGAGCTCGTCCTTGCTCTGCTGGTTTCAGAGCCGCGGATGCAGATGGAAGGCCTGGAGCTGGCTCTCCTGGGACCTGCAGACTGGGAGCCCAGCCAGGCCAGTGCCCACCTGTCCCGGCCGCTCCCTCCTGTGTCAGCCATCTCTCCACGCCACAGAGTGACCCCAGCCCCTTGAACGCCTCTTCCCATTTCCAGATGTCTTCCTGTGCCCCTCAGCAGGCTTGGCCCCCTCCTTCACAAGCTGCCAGCCTCCTCCGTGACCCTGCTGTTTTGGCTGACTGCGGTGATGAGGCCCAGGCAGGGCCCTCTCTGTCCTGGCAGCAGATGAGCCAGTTTGTGCCATGGAAAGAGCCAAGGTCTCCACATCCAAGGCCTGGGAAGAAGCCTCTACTCACTGCAGCTGTGTGATCCCTGCGCCTCAGTTTCCCCTCTGGGTGAGAAGGGCAGCAAACGCCTCGCTGGTTTGTGAGGGGTGACGTGGGGTGCTCTGAGCAGACTTACAGCCACTAGCTCCTTCCTGTGCCCATGGCCGACGATCCACCTGAGCTCCTCGGTGGTGCCCCGGGCAGGGCACAGGCCCAGTCTTCCCTACCCATTGCCGGTCGGGGTGGGTGACTCCATGGCCGTCACTGGGAAGATGAAATGCAGAGCTCTGGCTACGACGCTAGTCATGCGGCTCCCTGCTGCTTTGTCTTCTGCCACAGACCCAGGTCATGGACAAGCATTTAACACGGTCACAGTGGCCCCTGTGCACTGTGTGCGCCTGCAGGACACAGGTGTGGCCATCGTGGTCACTGTCCAGACCTGCGCAGCTGCACCGTGCTCCCCGACTATGCGCCTGGGGAGGTGGCCAGCCCGGGTTGTTGCTGCCATCTAGCATCTGTGGGCAGTCCGTCCTGGAAAAGTAGGAAATTGGCCTCCTGCCCAACCAGCAGCACCACTTCCGCACAGCGCTTGGAGTGCCAGGCTGTGCCCTGCCTCTGCCACCCATCCCATCTGAGCAGGAGCCTGTGACCCAGGGGTTCCAGGCCTCACAGCCCGGCAGCCTCCTCTCTTGGAGCTGCCCATTGCTGGTGGCTCGTTCTGGGGCCTGGGCCAGGTGACCGGAGGCTCTGACTGGGCTCCCCCAGCTCCTTGGGGACAGAGCGGGAGCTGACAGGTACCCTCCACTGCCTCTGCTTGACTGTGTCTGCTGGCTCACCGCCCTGTAGGCTGCAAGGCCACAGGCCCCACATCAGACCCCTCTTCTGGGAGAACCAGAGACAGCCGTGATGCAAAGCCAGCACCCGGGAGGGTGCGTCCTGCAGAAGGAAGCAAGGAAGGGTCCTCGAGCTCGGCTAGGAGCCTGCTGCCTGGCATTTTCTGCATCAGCCCTGGACGCCGTCTTCAGGGACACACCTTGGCTTCTGCCCGAGGAGCCAGCGGCATGGCTCTCCAAGCTGCCTGGAAGGTTTCATTCTAAGCCTAGGCTGTCTGTGAGGCCCTGGGGCATGGGCCTTGACCTGTTCCCCTCATCCAGCCTCGGCACAAAAGGTGACTGAACGCTGCACCAAGGGGCTCAGGGCAGGACCAGCCCTGCCCACCTCTGTCTCTGGGGCTGCAGGCTGAGCCAGAACCCCCTGACCGTGGGCCTCAGTGCCCAGAACGTTGGAAATGTGGTCCTTGGACTCTACCCCTCACCTAAGGGTGGGATCCCCACCCTCCTGCTCCCCTCTCCTGCCTTTTAAGGACGTCAGGGCCACTCCCTCTGCGGAAGCTGGAAACCAGCTACTTTTATCTCAGCAGAACTCTGTCCTTCTTGAAAACACTCCTGGCTCTGACACCCAGCCTGAGCAGCCCGGGGTGTCGGCTGCATCCCCAGGATGATGGGAAGCCATCATCCTGTGGGAGCCCTTGGACCAGCTGCCCTTGCCAAGTCTCTGTCCAGATTACGGCTCTGTCGGGTGACACTGCTTGGTGAACCCTGGAGACCAGTTCAGGGCTCTGATCTGCTTCCCCAACACACAGCACTGCTGTGTCCACAGGGTCACAGAGTGAAAGTGCCTTTGGGGATGCCCAGGAACTGCTGCGGGTCTGTGGAGCTGCAGGGGACCTTGCTGTGTGACCCAGGTCGCAGTGTCCCCCGGCTGCACAGGGCTATGCCCCTGGACAGCCGCAGCCTAAACGTAGCTGCTGAGACAGCCTGGGGCCGAGACCTTCAGACCTGACTCCACAGTTCTGTCCTGCGTCTCCCTTCCGAGGCAGTGAATGTGAATGATGCTTCCTGCTAAACGTCACACTTCCTTCGAGACTCTAGGGTTGGCAGGGACATTTTGGAATGTCCAGGGCTGAACATTTCCCAGAGAATCAGGAATTTCTACCTAAGTGGCTTTTTTATTTTAAATCTTCATCCTGGGATATGCAAGGATGTTTGAGCAAACTTTTTTTGTGTGTGTTGCTATTGAATTAAGTGCATGTTCATATGCAGCTGATATTAGTGCCTACTTTTACAGAAATTTATGCACAAAAATGTTGTATAAACAAAATTCCTAGCCAGGTGTGGTGGTGCATGACTGTAACCCCAACCCTCTAAGGCTGAGGCAGGAGGATGCAAGTTAGAGCTCAGCTTGGGCAACTCAGCAACTTAGTAAGACCTGTTCTCAATATGAACAAAATAAAAGGGCCTGGTGGTGTGGCTCAGTGTTAAGACCTGGGTTTGATCCCCAGTCCCTACAGAAAACCCCTCTGCAAATCTGCGAGGTGTGCTGACAACGCAGGGTGGGCCATGCTGTGACACAGCCAGTCTTTGGAAGTTTTCATAACATCCTGTGATGCCTCACTCTGTAGGTTCGAGCTCTGAGGGGCCGCTCTGCCCACCTCGGCTGTGGTCCTGAGGAGTCGCCTGACCTCGCTGTCCCCATGCCCTCCTATGCCAGGCACGGTGGCCGAAATGCCTGGCAGTGTCCAGGGAGGAGCGAAGCAGGGTGCGGGCGCAGGCGCGGGCACGGCAGGAATCTTGGAGGCTGGTGGTTCTGTGCAGGGAGATTTAGTTTATGAGATTCTCCGGGGTCCGTGGCACCTACGAGTCCTTTCTCTGTGGGGAAGGACCACGGAGCATGAAGGGGTTCCTGGATATGAATGTGCTGTGCAGCAGGGGAAAGAGCATGTCCAGAAATTTGGAAAAAACACTTAAAACAAAAATCCAGCCCCCACACACAAAGAGCACACTGTGCACTCCAGAGTCGCCGTGATGCCAGCTCTACAGCTCCTGCTCCGAGGCACTGCAGGGTCGCAGAAGCACAGTCCCTCCTGCAGTTAGACGTACTGGATGTTCCCGGCGTCTGCGCAGCGTTTAGGTAACTGCCGGCTCATCGTTTTCCTTGCAGGGTGGGCAGGCAGCAGGTTGTAAGGGCCATTCCAGGATGGGTATCTTGCTGTCCACCCTTGTTGCTGTGCAGAGGGGTTTGGACCCGACACTATGTGGCACGAGACGGGCTCCTATTTCTCCACCTGAGGACCCACGTGCAAGCCTGGCTTCCTTGCATGGCACCTCATACCAGGTGCGTTAAGGAAAGGCCAGCGCTGGGCACCCTGCCTGGACAGCCTGGGGTCCCGGGACCGTCTCTGTCCACAGATGGAGGCCTGGGTGCGGTTTCTCTGGACGCAGGGGAGCTGCTTCCCTGGCTCTCCCCTCCGTCTGCAGGCCGAACGTGGCGATCCAGCCGCAGAGTCCTCTGCCCCTTCACTACTAAGGGGCACCGTGTTGCACTGTGGGGCCAGAGAGAAAACTCCCGTGGGAAGCATCTGAATGCTCGCTCCACCTGCTACGGCCGTGTGTGTCCGGCTTTTGGAAAGGACGCCCTGAAGACCAGGCTGCGCTGGGACCACCTGCCTGGGGGGCTGCAGGTCCTGCAGGGGCTTGGCGGCCCTGCTGTATCAGATGCTTCCTCCTGGTCCATGTGGAACTGGGGGCCAAGGTGCGCCGTGGGGTGATTTTAAAGCACAGGAACAGGGCCCCGCCCCCAACTCAGCAAAGCATCCAAGCCGCCCCAAGAGCCTTTTCCCTGGCAGGGCCACCAGGAGAACAAGGAGGCTTCCCGCGGTGTGCTGGGCTCCAGCTGCCCCAGGGCATGCTCTGCACATGCAGGGAGTGTGCCACCCCCACCTGGCAGCCCAGAGGCCCCAGGGCATACCCCTCACCTGTTCCATCCAGCCTGTCCACACTCCTCCAGCCAGCCAGGGCACACGGCTCCCTGGGACGCTGCCCTGCCACAGCCTCCAGGGAAGCGGTCTTCCCAGCATCTCCTCTGGGGAACGCGAATGCAGACTGCGACCTCTGCAGAGCGACGGAAGAGTGGGAGGGGATGAGCTGGTGCCAGGCAGGGCACTTGCCAACGCACAGGGAGGAGCAAGCAGCCACGGCTCCTGTGTGTGCCGCCGCGTAAACAGCCCCCGCAGCGCATGCCTGGTGACACGCGGTTCCCATAGGCCGGGTCAGGACCCTGTCCCTGTCCCTGCCCCTGCCCCTCAGACCCTCGGCGGGTCCAGGGGGCTGTCAGAAGGCAGCGTTCCAGCTGGGTGCCCCAGCACATCTTGTTGTGTCCTGTGCGGTACAGCTGCACGTGACTGTCCGCTGGGCCAGGTGCCCTGTGTGACCACAGCGCACTGGCAACTCCCGCAGACTCCGAGCATGGAGGACAGCGTGGCCTGAAGGGCTCCTGGCGGGTGTGTGGCATCACAGCCACAGCCACACAGGAACCGGTCACTACTCTGGCTTCCTATGGTGATCACTGACTGTTACAAGATTTCAGCTTTCCTGTGCAGGGGCTCAGGGTCTACCTCACTGGGGGACACGCGCGTCTGGCTGTGGGGTCCATGCTCACGGGTCAGACATCCTCCCCACCCCCTCAAAGGTGGGTGAAGGCCAAGTCCCTCCTGAGCAGCTGGGATCCGTGCCCTCAGGACATGGGCAGTGGGCTGCTCTGGCCATGGTGGGGAATGGTGCTCCACACGCAGAGGAGCAGTGCCCCAGGGAGCGCAGAGCGTGCCTGCCTCCAGCCTGAGGAGCTGTGTCCCACTCCCTTCCCTGGTTTGGCGGAGGTTCCCTGCGGAGGGCACACGGCCCAGCAGATGGTGCCACAGCCCAGCTCCAGTCAGCAGCCCTCCCAGCTCGTGGGCTAGGAAGCTGGGGACACGGGAGTCCTTCGTGCTCTCCCTGGTCCGCCCTCCCACCCTGCACAGCCCTGCTTTTCTTCCCTCCTAGCCCCCCTGGGGGGCCATGGAAGATGCGGGGCTGTGGTTGCCCAGGGTGGCAATGGTGGGGACCCCGGGCAGGGGGGCTGGCATGGCAGTGCCAGTGTGACACCTCACAAGACAGCTCTGGTGCACCCGTGACCCTCGGGTGCTGATGGTGGGGCCTGGCTGCGGTCAACACCAGCTGCTCTTCTGGCCCGTGGGGTCTGGAGGACTTGGCCAGGACTTGATCTGCTTCCTGTCGTTCAGGACCAGAAGCAGGCCTGGCAGGGAGCGGTGGGTGTGCCTGTCAAGCCCTGCTGCCGGGCGACACAGCCATCCCCTCCGCGCCCCCGGATCCCTGCCTCCCAGTGCTGCGACTATCGTCCCCAGGGCAGGACAGGCTCCACCTGACCAAGGCTCTGAGCGCTCTCGAGGCAGAGCAGAAAGCGGGGCCCTGGCATCCAGGCTTGAGGGCCAGGAAGCAGCCAGGCACACAGGGAAAGGGCCGAGTCGCAGCTGCTTTCAGCTTTCCTGTGAAAAGTGCTGGCGTCAGGGTCAGGCAGAGGCCGGGAGCTCAGGCCAGCGGTCACACCAAGATGAATGGGACTTTTGTTCCAACTGTGGCCACTAAGCAAAGCTGAGGAAGACAGGGGCCACAGGACAGAGCCAGCTGGGTCGTCAGAGTCGTGGGGCACAGGTCACTGTCATCACTGTAGCATCACCTCGCGACTCCAGAGACCTCGCAGAGATGTGCGCCCAGAGCCATCGAGGGATCACAGGCCCCGCAGTGTCCTGCAGAATTCCCACTTCACACACTGCCTGGCACCACACATGGCAGTGACCACACCCGGGAGGGATTCACAGGGACGTCACGCCGGGGTGGGAAAGGGGTCCCCGCTGAGGAGAGGGGTCCAGTTTGAGGTGTGCAGTACAGCCTGGCCCTAGCCATACGTTTCAGGTTCTGCGGGTTTTCGGTTCTCCAGGCTGTTCCCTCAGCCTTGGGTCCCTGGAGGCTGTGGAGGAAGGAGGAGGCCACAGGGCCAGCCCCAGTGTGCAGGCAGGAAGCCTTCTTCCTGCCACTCCAGGAAGATGCCGTGAAGGGGCCTCAGCAGGGTGCAGGTGTGAATCTGGTGGGAGCAGAGGGCAGCAAGGGGCTCCCTGTTCTCTGCGGTCCCGTGAGGCTCAGCTGGTGGCCCCACGGCCAGGCTGGAGCCGTGTCCCTGAATCCCTGTGTCCCTGTCCTGTGCTGAGCTCTTCTACCCAGACAATGCTCGAACAGGGAGGGAAGTGACCTGTGTCTGCAACAGGCTTCTCCGAGCTGGAGATGTGGTCAGGGCAACCAAGGGCTGGACGTGTTATGTGCTGTGACCCGCAGCTGGGAGCCGGAGGGCCCAGCCTGGGACTTCTGCACGGGGTCTGGAGGCCAGCAAGCTCTCGGAAAGCCTCCTGAGGAGCAGAGGATCTGGGCTTCGGAGCCAGAGCAGGGCCACCGTGTGCCCTGAGGAGGGGCCTGCCCGTGCCCCATCGGGGCCTCATCCGCACTGGGGCGTCCAACAATGTCTGCACCACCTTAGGGTGTGGAGTGAGAGAACAACCACCGAACGGGCAAACGCAGCGACTGACCTGAGCTTCCTCCCACCTGGAGCCTGGCAGCACACAGCCTGAGGCCCAGGGCCCACAGCCACACAGCAGGCCGAGGAGTAGCTGCGACCAGGCCTGTCTCCCTCAAGTCCTGACACCTCAGGGGTCCTGGCCCAGGCCCCTAAACCCCAGGAGGACAAAGGGACAGGGAAGTCGCACGCACAGGCAACCCTGGGCCAGCCTTGATCCACACAGAGGAAGAGAAAGTGGACTTCTTCCACGTATGTCACGTATGGGGTGAGCCCACCCGGGTGCAGGCTGGGGGAGCACTGGGCCCCAGGGTGCGGGGTCGGGGGAATACCGGCCTGGGATCCTCAGAGCTGTCCTCAGGCCAAATCTTATCACCCCTGGTTATGGACAGGAAACCAAAGGGTGTTGGAGCCACAGAGCCATCCAGGCCACCCCGTCCTTCCTGGAGTGGCAGCTCAGACCCCAGCGGCTCTGCCTGCCTGACCCCTGGCTCACAGTGAGCCTGGGCTGCCTAGTCCCACCCTGGCTGTTCTCAGGGGACTCCAGGGGTGTCCCCAAGCACAAGGCAAAGGTGTGCGCTGCCTGCCCTGAGGGCTGTGAGGATATGGCCCTGCCTGGCCCTGGGACCCCAGGGTTACCGTTCAGGGACAGTGCTGCAACCCCGGCTTCCGCTGGCCCCTCACCGGGGTGGCCCATCCTGACTCTGCCTGCACAGGGCAGCCCTAGGGGACAAAGCAGCAGGGGCCCCTGCTTGCATCTGCACTGGGAGCACAGGTGGCCCACATGGAGCCACTGTCCCAGGGACTCAGAGCAGCTCTTGGTTAATACAGCTCAGCACCCCGTCCCACTTCTGCTGACCCAGGTGCGGCAGGAAGCCCCACCTCACCAGCGTCCTCTCTGCTCCTCTGCACCCACCGCGCCCCACCTGTGCTGTCCCTCCAGCCCCATCAATGTGGGACCCCATTGAGAGACTCACCCAGAGTGCTGTGGGTGCCCGGCGGCCGCCCGGGGCTGCCTCACTGCCCTCATCCTCTGCCTTCGCACAGCAGCCCCGTGGCTGTGGCCACTCGGGCTCCTCGCCCCTGTGCTGCTCGCTCCTGCTCTTCTGTTTCCTTATGATCTGGAGTGGGAGACAGACACGGTCACTTTGAGGCCCCAGGGTGCAGAGGGCAGCAGGGACAGCTCTGTCCCAGGGGCCGCAGCCCCATGAGCAGCTGTGCGGGCGAGCACTGCAGCCCCTCAAGCACACGCTGTGTGCCTGGGAGCGTGGGACACACAGCATCTGCTCACAACCCACATCCTTTGTGGGCGCCTGGGCTGCTGGCCTGGGTTGCTGACCCCACCAGACACCAGCAGATGCCACGGCACTGCTGACACTCAGGGAAGAGTGACAGAGAAGTCCACACATTCAGCACAGACCCGCGTGCGGGTGAGATTCGAGAACAGCCTAGGGACTGAGCACTGTGAGGAGGCAGAGGCAGGCAGGTCTTTGCCTGTTCACCCAAGTGCACCCAGCTGGGGCTCAGCACATGGTAAATGCAGGTTTTGC
Organism: Cuniculus paca; assembly: GCA_004365215.1. NCBI lineage: Eukaryota > Metazoa > Chordata > Mammalia > Rodentia > Cuniculidae > Cuniculus > Cuniculus paca. Next base: position 8,401 of record RJWT010043524.1, read on the forward strand.
ATCCTGGAACTTTCTGGGATGTTTCTCCTGGATATCGTCCTCCCTGGCTGGCCAAGTCTGCAGATGAGAGGCCCAGGGGCTGAGGGCTGACTTGAACCCTTGCCTGAAGCTGATGCTGCTTGTTTAGCAAGTGCCTGCTGCCAGGCTGGGAATGCTCTGCCCACAACCCTCAAAGAACTGGGACCCGAGAGAGCAGTCAGCACCTGTGGTCAGTGTTGTGCCCAGGCCAGCAGCCCAGGGCCGCTCCTCTGCCTCTGCTGGTCCTGGCTGTGGGCACTGCTCCCCGACTGCCCCGGCTCCAGCTGGCACCCCCTACCTTCTGCAGGATCGTGGCAGCCAGCTCCTCGGTGAGCTCTTCTCGGTGGTCCCGCAGGTATGTGGCCTCGTTCTGCTTGTCCTGCAGGGGGGGCGGGGGAGGGGGCATGGTCAATGCAGCCCTAGGGACAGCTGCTGGGACCCTGGTCCCTTGGGTGCCTGCTGGCTGGGACCCCTGGCCCCACCCCAGAGAAGGGCCTACCAGGCTGTCCCCGTGGGCCTCTGCCTTGGAGATGGCTTCCTCAATGGCCTCCTCCGCCACACGCAGGGCCACAGCCAAGGTGTCCATCATACTGTGTCCTGGGCGGGAGACAGGACACAGGGAGCTTTCTAAATGGGAAGGGAGGCAGACGGCGTCCACCTGCGGCTCTTCGGTTCCAGGGAAGGGGAAATTAAAATTTTACATGAAAGCCTGCCCAGGATGCCCGCCCACACCAAGTGGACATGTCCAGCAGGCCCATAACAGAACGCTGCTCCCTTTTATGTAAACCCCATCTTTGCTGCCCTTGTAACTGATGACCTTGCAATGCAACTCTGAATAAATGGGACACTTCTTCCTCCGGACACAGACGTGGACAGAAAGTGGCATTTGGCAAGTGTAGTGAAGTCCCCAAAGCCACGCCAGTTGAGGCCCCAGGGTGCAGCCCACTGGCGCATGCGCTGTGCCGGGCTGGGAGTGAGGGAGCCGCGCCCTGCGCAGCTCCAGTGACATCTAAGCTGCTGTCACAGAAGCCCCCTCCCTCTCCACGCACTTTTTGCTGAGGAGCTCCAACAGTGCCCGTCGTCAGCAGTCACTGAGCATCTTCCCAGCCATGCCCCAGTGGAAGCCGAGTCTAGCGCTGGTGTCTCTGTTGTGGGGTCAGACACAGGTGGCAGGACAGCCACCAGCCCTGTGACTGGGGGGCTCTGTGTCCCCTGCCTGCCTATGCTCTGGGCTGAGCACGACGGGCAGTAGCTGGGCAAGGCAGGCTTGGCCGTGTTTCTGGCAGGGTGGGGTAGGAAGGCAGGAGCCAGACCACAGAGGACTCGTCCACATGGGACCCCAGCTCCATGCTCTAGCTGGGCCGTCATGGTGCCTACTGTTTATTCATACCCTGAGCTGCATGCTGCTGTCGTATGTGCGGTTAACACCTGGAGTCGGCTGACTAGAGAAGGTGGTCACCCTTGGTGGCCGGTGGGCCTGGTCCCCTCAGGTGAGAGGACTGGCAGTTTCCTTAGAAGAAAGCCTGCATCCAGACTGCAGCGTCGGCTCCTGCCTGAGTTTTCGGCTGCTGATCTGCTCTGGAGATTTCGGGCTTGGCAGGGCCCCACATCTGTGTGTGCGCGCACATGCACGTATACACATGTGCCTGTGTGTGAACATGTATATGTGCCTGTGCATGCGTGTGCATGTGTATGTATGCATGTGTGTCTGTGCATGCATGTGTATATGTGCATGCATAAGTGTGCATGTGAATGTGTATGCATATGAGTGTGTTTATGTGCCTGTGTGCATGTGTGCACATGTGCATGTGTGCGCATATGAATGAGTCTGCATATGCATGTGTGCATGTGAATGCATGTGCACATGTGAATGCATGTGTGCGCGTGTGTATGCATGTGTGCATGTACATGTGAATGCATGTGTGTATGTGTGCATGTGTGTGCATGTGTATGCTTGTGTGTGCATGTGAATGTGTGTGCATGTGCATGTGTGCATGTGTGTACCTGTGTGTATGCCTGTGTACATGTGAATGTGTGCATGTGCATGTGAATACATGTGCGTATGTGTGCATGTGTATGCATGTGTATGCATGTGGGTGTGTATGTATGCATGTGTGTGCATGTGCATATGAATGTGTGTGTGTGCATGTGTATGTGTGTACATGTGAATGTGTGCATGTGCATATGAATGCACGTGCGTATGTGTGCATGTGTGTGTGCGTGTATGCATGTGGGTGCGTGTATGCTTGTGTGTGCATATGCATGTGAATGTGTGTGCATGTGCATGTGTGCATGTATGTACCTGTGTGTACATCTGTGTACATGTGAATGTGTGCATGTGCATGTGAATGTGTGTGCATGTGAATGCATGTGCATATGTGTGCATGTGTGTGCATGTGAGTGTGTATCTATGCATGTGTGTGCATGTGCATGTGAATGTGTGTGCGTGTGCATGTGTATGTGTGTACATGTGAATGTGTACATGTGCATGTGAATGTGTACATGTGCATGTGAATGTGTGTGCATGTGAATGCGCATATGTGTGCATGTGTATTTGTATGCATGCGGGTGCGTATGTATGCTTGTGTGTGCATGTGCATGTGAATGTGTCTGTATGTGCATGTGTGTACCTGTGTGTGTGTCTGTGTACATGTGAATGCATGTGCATGTGTGCACGTGTGTGTGTGTGTGTATGCTGTGTGCGAGCTGCAGTCCTAGGAAGCAGGTGGTGTGATTTACCCAGGTCCGAAGGCTGAGACACGAGGCCCCTTGGTGGCAGCCTGGGGTCCGAGGCTGGGATCAGGAGCTCTGGTGCGGAGGGCAGGAGCAGAGGACATCTTGTCTCCAGAGGGGCTGAACCAGCTCCCCCAACCCCGCTCTCCGGCACTCAGCACATGCCACTGAGGGACAGGGCTGGATACCCAGTCTACAATGGGGACAGCAGATCTTTGTCTTCCAGTCTGATTCCAACGTTGGTGTCTTCTGGAGTCACCGTCACCCCCACGCAGCGCTTTCCCAGCTGTCGAGCAGCCTCAGCCCAGGCAGGGAGATGGGAAAGGACCATCACACACCAGAGAGGACAGAGGGGCTGAGGGGGCCATGCCTGCACCCCAGGAGAGGGCCTGCAGCATGCAGGTGGTCTCATTCCAGGTCAGGAGTTCCTCTTGCTCTCAGTCTGAGGGGACAATGGCCCCAGGGTAAAAGCGGAAGGGGATCTGTGAGTCGCACAGCAGTGAGCTCGTTCCTCTGTCCCAGTCCCCAGGGGGCACTGCGGACCCTATGTGCCCAGGCCGGTGCTGAATCCACGCCTGGGACACACACACCCGTGTGCATCACGACTCCCCTGAGTGGCCATGGTAAGAAGGGCCGGGCCTGCATGGAGGCTGCAGAGGGCAGGGGCAGCTGCAGCCAGGGGAAGGGAAGGGCCTGTCCTGTCCCCCACACTCACCCAGGGCTGAGTCCTGTACCTCACCTTCTGACTGCCGGTAAAAGGTGGAGTCGCTGCCTGAGGCGCTTCCCTCATTCT